>CAOJBJ010783123.1:0-10913 GCA_948291685.1 Euphorbia celastroides
AGAGTTGATAGTTGCCTAGAGCTAGTATATTTGACACCTCTGTGAGATAAAGGGTAGCTTGACTTTGTTTATATTAAATTGGGTTGTGACTAGTATAGTAGCAAGGGGCTACGGGTAAGAAGAGAAGGATTACATCTTCTAGGTTGTACTGGGACCCTAAAGGAACAATATAAATAAAGAGAGCTAGGACTCAAGGGTTTTAAACACCTTTGGACGGAGAGTAGGTCAATTAGCGACCGAACTTCGTAACATATAACTGTGTTTTTACTGCTTTTCGCTTTACATTCTGGTTTATCCGCATTTCTGTTTTGAGGGCTTGACAGTCTGTTTCAAGGCCTTGAAACTTCTTTCATTGTTTGAAGTTCAGTTTTATTTTTTCACGATTGTTTGGCATACTCTATTCACCCCACCTCTAGAGTATTGTATTTCCTATCTCTAGCACTTTCATACAGTAATCTGAAACTCAACTAAACTGAATGGAAAATAAGTTGAAAAGAAGAAAGCCTAATGAAAGCAATCGCGTGATCAAAAACAAATTCCAACTTGGTTAAGAATCTGCAATTTTCAATTGTTAGGATTAGAAGAATGTACATGAACAGAAACAATTTCCAGCTTTGTTAAAAATTTTTTGTAGGGATGGTAAGCGTCGTCCTCAACTAAAAATCTGCAAATTTAATGAACTTTGTCACATGATCTTACCACATGAAGCAAAACAATTTCGAACTCCGTTGCAAAATTCCCTTTCCGGCGGGTCATACTCTGCAGCAGTCTAAACAAACAGAGATCCAAAATCAAGAAACATATTCAAAGGCAAACCAAAAATGCAATAAATGCAGAACCAGCAACTCGAGAAGCAAAATCCCTAAATTGGAATTTAAAGAAAAAAAAAGTAAAACCTAAAATCCCCGTTGCAAGTGGATGAAAAGGGAAAGAGTAGGAATAAAACCTTGTTGAAAACATGGACGCTGCCTTCAATGGCAGCCTTATGGAGGAACAAATCGTCGGCCAAAATCCTTTCACCAAACCCTCTAAATTGGGAAAGCCACCCCACTAAATGGACTTTCTCAAGCTGTAAAACCCCAAAAACGCAACCAGCCACCACACAAGCAGCCAAAAACTTCGGCCAGCCATCAAAAGACACCGCCATCTTTTATGCCCCCACCGCCAGTTTTCTCACCTCCGATCCAATTCCCGCCGTCAGGAATGCTGAAGTCTGAGGCAGCGACATCGCCAGGAGAAGTACCGTTGTGGCGGGGGGAAGCAGATACGGAACAAGAAATTGAGAGCTTAATAGAAAGAGGGCGAGAGGAGGCGGGAGAAAGAAGATTGGTGGCGCAGCGAGGCATCAGCGGCGTCGGCGAAGCAGGGCTGAAATACGTCGGTACGATTGACATTGAAGCCATGAGCGATTAACGAGAGATCACGGATGTAAGAGACGGCGGAGGGTGGAGATCGGAGACGGTGGACTTGTAAGAGTAGTTGGAAGCAGAGGAGCTAGATGACTGGGTTGGTAGGTTTGTTTTTCATATCCCAATAGAAAAACAAGAATTTCCTTTTCTATAAAAATGGCGGCAAGAGAAGGGTGTTTTTAGAAATAAATGGAATTTCTTAGAAAAAATATAATTAATGATTTTCCACTTTTGAAAAAAATATTAAATTAGTTGAGAATTAAAAATTTATGAGTCTCAAAGCTCTTGATTAAAGAGAATTTTTTTAAAAAACTTTTCTCTAAAATTTCTCGTTAAAACCATCTCTTTCTTTTAGCGAGAACAAATTTTTTTAAAAAATCATTTAATCAGTAGCTCACAAATTTTAAATGCTTTTTATAATTTAATGGTTAGTAGGAGATAAAGTTTTAGGTGAAATTTAAGAATTGACGTGTAGTTTTTGGACAAAGCACAATTTCGGGCTTAATATAGGATTCGTTGTGGACCTTCTGTTCATATTATGTCACGTGAAGGAGAGAAGTTAATTATGACATATACGTTATAACATAAATAAAAAGTTCTAAAAGTAGCCGGTTCTTTGTAATTTTTTATTCTCGTAATGTAGGATGAAAACTCATATTTACGGCCCTACCCTATCATTCCGAAACTTTTCACCCCACTTGACATCGTATGATGTTTCAAATTTTGTAGTCCAGTTGTCTATGCACAAAAAATTTCATACGAAAATCTTTTGTCAAGGAATTTAACAATAGATCAAGAGAGGCGTTGGTGTAATATATTTGAATGAGTTAAGATTGTATTTATAGTCTAATCTTTGAGGTGATTACCTCTACTATCAACGTAGTATACCAAGCAGAGTTAAAACAGAATGTTAATCAATGTGATTAATATGAATAAAATTTATAAAAATAAATCTTTCGAAATGTGTATATAATAAATTTAAATGACAAAGAAAATCATTCTACTCCAACCTACTTACAAATTGACAATAAAAAATTAATATGAGAATTAAAACTTGTTTTTTTCAATTTATTTTTTCATTTAGTTTAGTTGAGATTTATGAAATTTTAGTTCAATTCAGCTTCATTAAATTTTAAATAAATTTCATTCAATTCAATAAATTTCAAATTTTCAAAAACCATTCCTGATATTTCAATTTTTATCAAAAACACTCTTGAGGTTTACAATCCATAAAAAACACTCCTGGTGTTTCGTTCCGTTACCAAAACGAGGATTTTTCATCTACCAACAGTTTACTGCTGACGTGGACAGGGGTAAATTTATCCAATTCCTATTTTTCTATCCATTTATGAATATCCATCTTAACCTTAATCCAAATACCCAAACCCCAACTCAATCCAACCCTAACCCTAATCACTTGCTGTCATATCACCGAAAAATCGCAATTACGGCGACGGCACCAAAATGAACCTCCTCCTCCCTTTCTCTTGACGGCCTCCTCCCCTCTTCTCGTCGCCACCCTTTCATCCTCGCCGTCCGAAATCTCTCTCTCCACCAATCACCGGCAGCGAAATCAACCGCCGAAAAAACAAAATCTCGAAATAAACCGCCGGCCAAACAAGATCTCGCCAAGAATGCTTCGTTTCTGACAAAATCGGCCCCTCTCCAACGAAATCCCGTAATCAAGACAAATCCCAAGTTCAGCTAATTGACCCTCTCCGAGAATGCTTCATCATCAAATTCTCATGCTTTGAGCATCAAAATCAAGTCCAAGTTTAGGTAATCGTCCACAATAACTGAAATTGACACTGCCAAGAAATAAATCAATTGTCAGCCAAACCAGATCTAGAAGTCCCTCTCCGAGTTTTTGACAGAGTTTTGTTTGAGTTTTCAGATCTAGTGGAGTTTTCGACGAGTTTCCAGATCTGGTGGAGTTTTCAACAAGTTTCAGATCGGGTTTTTGACAAGTTTCAAATCGGGTTTTCGACGGAAAATGGCGGTTGAACGACGCTTGTAAGAGACGAAAATGCGATTCCAATGATGGGAAAAAGGAATCGATGAGATTAGGAGCGACAAAGTGCGTTTTTCCGGCATCGTCGCCTGCGAGTGGGGGAGGGGCTTTTTTAGGGTTAGGTTTTGTGTACTTGGGTTAGGGTATTAGGTTTATTGGGTAAATGAGTTTGGGTTAAAATAGGGTTTGGGTTAAAAAAACAGTGAAATTTTGCAACTTTGCCCCTTTGCCATGGCAATAGTTAACTGATGGTGGATGGAAAATCCTCGTTTTAGTAACAGAACGAAACATCAGGGGTGTTGTGATCGATTTCAATCCTCAATGATGTTTTTGAGAAAAAACCAAACTTCAAGGGAGGTTTTTGAAGTTACTCCTAAACTTTAATGAATTTTGATTCATTTGATATAAAATTATGATTTCCAGCATGCAATCTCAGCTCACAACCCGCTTTCCAGCTTTTCTCCTCTATTCAGCTCATAGCCTGCAATCTTATTATTTTTATCAATATTTTATTCATTTAACTCAAATTTCAATTCAATAATTCAACTTCTACTTATACAAAATTATGCTTCATCACCTGTGATAGCTTGATACCATTAAATGCGAGCCACATCACACATGTACAATTTTAACAACTTTTCTACGGATTTGTTAACATCGTAAAATTATTTAATTCAACTGCTCCGTATTAAGTTGGACTAATTCTTGTTCAATATGTGATGTTTGAACTTTGAAATAAAAAAAAAAATTAAAGATTAATACCAAATTTGTAATCGTATTGGGAGAAGAGGGTTAAGAAGTGGAAAGAAAAATGAATGTTATTAAAACAGGATTCTGGCAATAAGTGTGGTCCGGTTAAACATAATGTACAATGTACAGTAAAACCTCTATAAATACATATGCTTGGAACTAGAAAAAAATATTTATTTATCGAGATTATTAATTTATCGATAAATTATTTATCTAGAAATACATATTTATTATTTTAGAGAATATTTTATTGTATGTGTCATATATTGTAAAAAAGAAAAAATATACTTAAATTAAAAATGTTTAAATTTTCAATTGAATTTAAGTAGTTCATGCATAAATATATATAAAATCTAAAAAACTTACCATTTGCTTCTTTATTATCTTGAAAATGTAAGAAAATTTAGTACAATATAGTGTTATATGAAATTATATATATATATATATATATAAAGTTTCTGTTAACTATAAAAAAATACTAAATATCAACTATAAATACACGCTTTAAGAAGAAATCATTATTGTTTTTGTACTAATGGTGTGAATATATATATAAATTCTGAATTTATTATATTAATTATTATTTTACATTTTTATGGAATTTTAATATTTTATTTTTAATTATTATCTAATATATTTAACGAGATATATATTTAATATATCTGACTCAAATCAAAACCAGAAAAAAATATTTATTTAGTGAGAATATCACTTTATCGAGGTTCTACTGTAATGAGATATTTATTCATTGATAGAATGTATATTTATGTATGAATTATATTTAATAAATGAATATTTTATAATAATGTTGCCGGTCTGATTTTAATAAAGTTGGGAAAAAGAACCCGCGTAAAAGATTAAATTAATTTATTTAAAAAATTCAAATTAATTATGTGACATTACATTAACGGATTAAGTTAATACACTTTACAATTGCGAGAAGGATTGGTGAGATAGGAGAAATGTCGAACTAAACATAAAAAATAAATATAGTGTTTACATTTCCCCGCATCATAAAATAGAATTTCTAAATTATATTACAAGAAGTCGCATGCAAAATGAAAATATTGAAGAAGACTTATAAAAATATTTCAATTTAAATAATTGTTATAAAACGTGGGTGTAAGATGTTTTGTCCATCACTATAGTATTTTTATGATGCACTTGATTAAACTTTAATTAGTGCTAGTAGTTTATTCCATTTTCTCGATATAAGATTATTGAAAAATTTTCATAAACAGTTCCACCCAGTGATCAATTGGGTTTATACATTTTTTCGTTCAATATGATGCATTAAAGTGTTTTCAACTTATCATGCGTGTTAAATAACACAAATGTCGAATATGTCATTCTTAGAATTGCATACGCATTAGTTAAGTTTTTGTACATTGGTATACATTTGAACTCTGACTGACTTAAGAATGGATATACATTTTCTACTGTTGTTCTAGAAATTTTCACGATCTTTCAAATAGATTATGACATGTGGAACAAACAAGTGTAAAATTCATTAT
This sequence comes from Euphorbia celastroides, assembly GCA_948291685.1. Classification (NCBI taxonomy): domain Eukaryota; kingdom Viridiplantae; phylum Streptophyta; class Magnoliopsida; order Malpighiales; family Euphorbiaceae; genus Euphorbia; species Euphorbia celastroides. The sequence continues at coordinate 5,685 of CAOJBJ010783123.1, forward strand.
TTATCCTAATCTCAACTAGAAGGTATTGCCGTACATGATGAGCTGCAATTCAATTCTTAATAAAACAAGAAAAGTCAACATGTACTTAATTCTCTAAATGATCTTACCATGCAAAATTATAAAGAAAAAAGGGCTAAGAATTTACATTATTGTGACTTAAACAAAAAAGAAACCTGTTAGCAAAAGTGAACTGGGAAGATATCTAAAAAGAGGAAAAATGAAGAAAAAGAACTAGCCAAGCCTGAACTTTTATTCAGAACAGTTAATGTCCTTACAGCCGAAGAACTAATACGACTTAGAGTCCCTAATTTTATCGGCATCACTTCTGAATTTCTTTCGCCTGGATCTCGGAAACAGCAGCTGATTGATCTGTTTTTCTGCAGCAGCCTTGCTTGTCGCCTGCACAAACATAAAAACCTGAACTGAACCGAACTAAACAGAATTTAATGGACTTGAACTGAACTGAACTTAATTTATTTACATTACTTTTTCAATTAAAATCAATGGATGTGACCTGAACTGAACTAAATGAACCTTAACTGAAGTGAACTTAACTCAACTGAACCAAATTGAAGGTGAAGAGAGCAGGCCTTATTCGAGACGAGATAATGTAAAATGACCATTCTATCCCTATAGTGGTTGTAAAATTACAGCATACCCGGACTTTGAAGGGGAAGCGATGAGTTCGAACTTCCACGCCAGTGAAAATTCTGACATCAATGCCAAGACTATCCACTCCTATCAAATTAGCTGCCTGCAAGGATTCAAAATGCAACAAATGGAAAATTCAATTTTAAGTTAAGAATTGAAAGTGAAATCCCGAAATGGGGGATTTTGAAAGGTTTTTACCTCAACATGGAGACCTTTTTTCTTGCATAGAGCTTTTAGTGCAGACTTGCACCGGGTTTCTTTTTCTCTGACATGTTCAAGAATTGCAGAAGAAGAGTGCCCAAGGACATCGGGCTCTGCATCTTGAAAATCTAGCAAATCGATTGCACTCTACACAACAAAGACACAATAAACACGGAAAAAAAATTAAATTCAGTACTCTAATTTTTTGCTACTTTGCACAAAAAATCAGATGCCACCCTGAACTCTCCAATCAGAAAATGAAACATGGCAATGAGGGGGGTAAATTGGTGCACGTTTGCCAAGTTTACGGGGACTAGTTGGAACTTTTGAAAGTTCAGGGTGTCATCCGGTTTTTCGTGCCAAGTTTGAGGGGCAAATGAGGAATTTGGCCAAAATGAATTTCATGAAATTAGAACTCGAAGTTATGTAATAACATGCCTGGATGCCATAGACCGAGAATAGCTCGATCCTAATGATCTCCAACCGGTAAAGAGTTGAGCTTGGATTGCTTCCATAGCTTTTGGAGCCAAAGCTCAATATTTCTACATCTAAACAGGTATAATTATAAGTATCAAATGATGCATCTAATAATAGCAATACAACTTCCCTTGATGATTCATCCTAGAGACCCCAGCAAAATCACAAAAAGTTCCAATCTTTGGAAAATCTAGTTGAATGCAAATCTTATTCTGCGCAATCAATAATGTTATCATTATATCATAGATTCCTATAAAAACATAAGCCTCGCAAGGATGATTTGGTTAAAGCTCGGTTCACCAAAATTGTTCAAAAACATGAGAATAACTGAAGATACCTTTCCCATCTGAACTGTATCCAACACTATCATCACTGTGAAATAATCTTCTCAAGTATGTTTCCTCATCAGCAAAAGCGGGTCTCAAGCAACCCACAATAGAAACGCCATTTGATGGATGGCTCATCTTTTCATCATATTCTGTCTCAATCGCCTGCAAGAGCACAACTTCAGAATATCAAAACAACAGCAATGATTAACAAAGGCCAAGAAAGAAGGAATTTTGAGTGTTACCCGAGCAGGAAACGGTGTTTATGTCTATGAACAAAGATGTATGAACTGAAAAGGAAAGAAAGAACACCTTTGTCAAGCACTTGGAGAAATAAATAGGATGGATCCAACTCGAGTTCTCTGGCATCCCCCAATCAACTGGAATGTCTGATGCTTCAGAGTCCATTACCTAGTTACAGCTTAACCCTAAGTTATTATGCACAACGGCCAAGAAAAGTATAGTTCAGAAATAATATGATGAAGTTAATAGTTATGAACCTCAAAAAATTCATCATCGAATGGAATATCATCAATGCCACCAATGTCAAAGACATTATCCTCATTGGCAACCCTTTTGTTCTCATACATTGGAATATCCATTCCAATCAGTGCATTCTGAAAAATCAACATAATCAAGTTTTCGGTATGAGCCATCTTTTCTGGACTAACACAAGTTGGAGTTTTGTGACATGGAATTCGGGCACTGATGAACTTGAAAAAGAAAATATGTTATTACCACAGGATTGTTTGCTCCAGGATCTTGTAACAAGTTATTATCATCAAATATCTTGAAAAATATATCTGGAATGACAAAGAACAAATGAATGTTCATGTCAAATAACATCTAATATCAGTTAAAATCAGCTTAAACAGACCTCCATAATCATCAATAACGTATTGAAACTCTGCCCACGAGATTTGTTCATGTGGTTCGCAGTGTACTGTACCGGGAAAGACCAGCAGAGCACTGTTATTAGCCTGAGACATCATCGAATCAAACAATCAATCATTCTTGCAAAGAGAAAAACTGATTAAAGTATTACTTTAGAACATGTGTTGATCATTTTAGTTAAATGAATGAAACACAAGCACTCACTTCAAGAGTTGTCCGTGCTATTTCAGCTGGAGCGAGCTGAGTCTCTCGAACATTTCTGTTGACTTTAATGTCTTCAAGAGGATGATACTGGTGTCTTGAATAACTAGATGAATCTGGAACTGAATCAGAATAATCAGCGGCAACAGAAACTCTCCATTGGAATTGTGTTGATCCAAAATAAGCATTTTTGTATCTGCAATTTCAGTATTGAAGAAACCATACTCTTCTTAGCATCAATACCTTCAACAAACACTTGAAACTATAGAAGCCCATAAAGATAAATCCGAGTAAATTTCAGAAATAGGTAGAAAATGCTTATAAATTCATACTAGCAGCAAACAACTTTGAAAACAATATACCTTATGGTGGAATTATCAGGAGTTTTGCTACTATCAATCGGCGATCTCAACCAGGAACTTGTGGCTCCATTAGATTCTGAGCAAGAAAGCCCATCAGTGTAGCATGAGTAACAATTGGAATGACCTAAAAACAGTAACTGAGATTTAGCGAGCCGAAAAAGAATAGGCTAAACTAAGCTCACGCATCGACCATGGTGAGAAATCGGCACACTTAAAGCTTGAAATTAAGGGTTCTTTTATTTTATTAAATACAGCATCCTCAATTCATTACGATGCCCTTTTGTATAAATAGAAAGGTCCCTATCAAGCATGTACACGGATTGCACAATCAATAAACTCAATCACAATCGCCAAACTGAATTATTCAATAAGAGAAGCAAACAATCCAACGGAGAAACTGCAATTAAACAAGGTAATTCGCATCAACCACAACTACAAATTCCTATGTCAATTCAGAATTTTCCCCAATTATTGAACCCCTTTACCGACAAACAGCCGAGAACTAAACAAAACACCTAAATGGGTAAATTCATAGACCAAAAGGGTATGCGAAAACGAGAAAAAAGAAACAGAATGGAGATTACCGAGAGAGAGGGAAGCAGCAAGAGCGATCACCATGAGAGAAAGAGAGTAAGATCGGGAATCAAAGAGAGGAAAAGGGGAAAAGGGTAGAGATGCGGGAAATAGAAGAAAAGTGAAAGGGATTGTGTGGGAGTGATAGTTGGTAAAAAATCTGTGTCAGAGAAACTGAATTTAATAAAGAAACTCAGAGCTTTTGAGCTCATATCCTATATGTTGTTGCCTCTGCTCATTTTTTGGAACCACTGGTTTTATTTCTTTTGTCATTTTCTCTCTTTTTCTTTTTATTTTATACGTTTGTAGACTTTCAACGAGAGAATATTATAAAGAAATGCATTTTGATGCCTTGATTCCATTTTTTTATGATTTTATTCATTTCCGTCGTGTGGAGATCGCACAGTTTTGATTTTTGGATAATTCATCTGTGCGCTAGAAAAAGCTTCGTTGACTTTGGTTTTGAAATATATTAATGCGACTAAACACTGAATTCACAAGAAAAATATTGTGTCAAAAGAAATTAACTAATTTAATATTTTGTTTACCGAGCAGTCTAAATTGAAAAAGGTTGATTTATTGTATTTAATTTACAATTTTAAATTGAGCTTGAAATAAAAAAGTTATGTGTTAAACTTTGAGTGAGTGATACCAAAAAAAAAATACAATAACGGAGACATGTAATTTGAATCCCTCTTAGACTCATGCTTGATTCCAAATATTTTTGAGGAAATCATTTGAAAATCTTTTTTTCATGCTTGGAAATCTAAACACTGGATAATTCAAATTCCATAGAATTGATCTTGCTTATTTCAAATTCCATCAAAATTAATTAATGAAATTTGAAAATCCAATTCCTATTTTACGTGAAAGTATGTTGATGACTATAGTACCCTTATAACACCACATTAAGTTTAGGGATAACTTCAAAAACCTTCATTGCGGTTTCGCTCGTTCTCAGAAACACCCTTGAGATTTATTTATTTTTTTAAAAAAACACCCCTGAGATTTCAGAATTTTACAAAAAAAAGGCTAACCACATTTTGAAAATTGCATTTTTGATAATATTATAAAAGTTATTTCAAAAAATTAATCATTCATATATTTTAACTATATTATTTGTGAATTATTTATCAAAATATGAGTAATTTTCAGAAATGTTTTCATTTTATTTTGATTTTTTAAAGTTACGATCGATTTTTAATTAAAATAAATATCAAAACATCTAAAAAAAGTCTAAAATTCATCACTAATATGTATTTTATTTGTATAAAGAAACTTGTAAAATTTCACTTCAAAATGGAGAATATTACCCTTTCGAATGTGGTTTCAAAATTTTGAGAAGGGTGTTTTTGCAAAATTTTGAAATTTCAAGGGTGTTTTTGTAAAAAAAAACCCCAATGGTGTTTTTGAGAATGAGCGAAACTTCAAGGTAGATTTTTAAAATTATCCCTTAAATTTATTGGAATTCAGAAGTATAATAATAATAATAATAATAATAATAATAATAATAATAATCTACGATGATCTATTTTCTCATTTCT
>CAOJBJ010783936.1:0-16408 GCA_948291685.1 Euphorbia celastroides
CACAAATGAGCTCACAACACAACTATCGCATTAAAGTTTGTAAAATTTCAGCATACGATTGCAATCGGCTACCAAATTTTTTGATGCAACAACGAAAACTGCAAAGTGCTGTGGGAATTAATGTGCATATGGGTGCCGAGATATTTATTAATGGGAAATAGTTGATAATCAAATACCAATTATTTATTAATCACTTAAAAATTAGCAGGCACCTCCCTCTTTTATTGAAATTTCTTTTATAATAATTAGATAGTGCCATTTGTTCACTTAAATTAAAATTTGTGAAAACAGGAGTTGCCAAACTCTTGTCGTACTAATGGAATAATAATATTTGTTTGATACCGTTAAAATCGTCATATAATCGTCAGCAGCCTACGCAAGTAATATCATACATTTCAACTAACCTTACCTACTTCATTTGTATTTTCTTTTTATTCTCCTTCATACTAATCTTTATGCTATTTTTCTGATGGGTTAACCATATTTGTTTTTTCTTTGATTTAATATATTGTCATCATCTGTTACAATTTAACGAAGCAAAATCTTTTGTCCAAATTATGGACTTTATGTCATTTATCCAATTGTTTTCTATGTAATATGACTACCTAAGTCCTAATGCATGCATGATACCCATTAAATCAACCTTACCTTGCTAACTATTTCAGAAAATAAGTCTATGTTTTCCAAATTATCTTCTAATCGAAAAAAGGTATCGTTTGATTTTAGTTAGTCATCACTTGATAATAATAATATCTAGCCAACTAAAATATGATAATAAATTTAATTTGTTTGATAAATTTTTTTGAGTTTTAGTTATGTTTGAATGCCTACTTTTAAATATTTATAAAGACATGATTGAATAAGAAATTTACATACAATATGATTTATAATATAATTATGAGTGTTTGAAACTTGAAAGACGAGTATTGTAAGGGTGAGGTCAGAACCATGACATGATGCAATGCAACATCACAACAACAGCTAGATGCAGCGTTAAAAGGTAGATATTATTTGACTTGTTTTAATGAAATAATGGAGTCATTAAAGTGGTTTAGGGAGAAACAAATTTTTTAAGGAGCGTAGAAATTAATGGTTATAAGTTTAGAAAACTTATAAAATTAATTAAAGAATTAAACGTTTATAAGTCTTAAATATTGTGAACTATTAATTGAGAAGAGTCTTTAAAGAAACAATGTTTTTTAAAAGAACACTTGTACACCACCCACTTACAGTTTGTTTTTAAATTTCTATGAGTTACCTATTTTTTATATCTAATTTGGGAATGACAACAATTTTGGAACCACTGATTAATTACAATAGTTTTTATAAACTTAAATTTAGATTTTAATATTGAGAAACTGTGCGTTTAAACTTCGATTTAGAACTACTAGTTTCGATTACCGACATAAAGTTTTTATCCCGCTCCTGTCCGGTTTTGATTTCAATTCAAATTTTAATATATGTTAAACATTTACTTTTAGAGATGTAAGTTTTAACTAATGTGAACTTTAGAAATTTAAATTTTATTTTTGTTAAGATCAATTAAATGTTACAAAATAATTTATTTTTATAGTTAAAATAATTTTTAATTAAATTTTCCAGAATCAGTAATTAAAAATGACTATAAACTACATCGCAGTTAAAAATAAATAATTACTTCTATTGGATTTTAAACAGTGTAAACATACCTGTAATTTCTACACAAAACGGAGCATATTTTGTTGCCCTAATAAATATCATAGTTTTCCTGGAAAATTTAATAATACAATGAACTAAAACTTTGGCATGAGCTGTAAATTGTCAAATATAGTAATTTGTTAGCGCAATTAAAATTTATTAATGTAAATATTTGATATTAATATCATTTGATGATTTACAGCAACTCGGCAACTGAAGCTGTATGATGCCTTACAATTTGCTATAGAAACGTAAATGTCCAGTCCAAAAAAATAAAGCACGTGATACACATAAATAATTTCATGCGGTATTATTTATCACCATCCCATACAATTACTTTCATGCCTTTGTTATTATAAAAATAATAAAACAAATTATTTTTTTCTTGAACCAATCCATAAGTGAATAGGAATTTCGCCAAGCTAATGAGTTCATCAAACACATTTTACGCCAAACCAATGGTTAACCGAACACTATTTTCACTCATTCAATGAATTGGCAAACAAATTTTTCGCCAATCCACGGGACAAGCGAAAATTTTTGTCACTTATCTATCGGTTGGGCGAACAGGATGTTTGCTCAGCCATAGGTTGGGCAAAAAAATTCACTGAGCCATAGGCTGAGCGATAAATCAGTTTGCTCAGCCATAGGTTGAGCAAAAATTCAGTTTGCTCATATCATTGAATCTTTTTCAGTTTTTATATATTAAACCGTTTATGAAAAAATAAAATTTAAAAATGTGAACATATTTCCTTAAACAAATTTCTGTACATGAAAATATATATATAACTAAAGATATAAATATATTTCTTAAATTTGAAAAGTGGGAGAGTCTTAGAGAAAATTTGAGTCTAGTTTCGAGAGTTTGAGCGAAATAGAGTGTTGTGTGGTGAGGTTTAAATGTTAAAATTTGAGTCTAATTTGGAGATAAAATGTTGTGGGTGGGCTTGAATGAAAGTAAAGGAAACGAATCTGAATGGATTTGAACGTGTAATTAAAAAGTAATTTTTGATTTTTAGAAATGATATTATATGTATAAAAAGTATGGAAGATTTTAAGGTGACTTTGTTTTAAACAAAGTTATTTTAACTTTGTTAATCTCACCATTATAACAGTAATTATAGGGAGAGATATTAAGTAATTTTACGCGGTATTTAACAATTGAGTTTATGTATTTGCTACCATAATTATGCTGATTAATGCCTTTTCTTTCAAAAAAAAAATAGGTAAATCTCATTAATACTAGAGGGTGACTGAAAATTTTTGTTGTGCCTTTTAGCACCACAATAATGCTATAAAACCACCTAAAAACTTTTTTCCCGCACCTTATATAACTTAAATGCTATTACAATATTTACATTATTGAATTGTATACTTGTGTTTTACTTTTACCCAAGTTTTTAATATTTGATATTTGACTTGTTTGGCTCTTACTAAATATTGTGATAAATTTATAATAAAATAAAATATTTTATTAAAAGCACCAAAATATGAAAAATATTTTAAAATAGTAAAAAATTATAATTTCCACAGCCTGATAGTGTAATTTTAATTTTTTGAGTTCATGAAATTAGCTAAGTTGAACAAATGCTCTAGTGTTTTAAACTGAACGGAGAATGACAGAATCAAAATGAACTTAACTGAAATTTATTTGAAATTTATTGAAACTTATAAAAAACTGATTGAAATTAGATGACATTTAAATTTATTTAAAATTTAATAAAACTGAACAAACTAAAATTTAATAATAATTAATTAAACTTAACTTATCTAAATTAAATAAAAAATAGGTTGAAAATAACAAACCCAGAAACCAAACAATTGCAACATAAAAATCAAATAACATAGGTAAAGAAATGCAGTTTTCCTATATGCTAGTATTTATTTTATAATATAGAAGAAATTCAATCATCACCTTCAAAGAAATTGTCAATATCATAAGAAATTCATTTGATTAATGCTAAAAAAAATGCCAAATAGGCAACGCGGATAAATTTCATTTAGAAGTTTCTAACATTTCTTAATAATTTTACACTGACGAGACCTTCATATAATGATTGAAAGAAAACCAATACACAGAGCAAAAAAACACTTATTGCTCCCAAACATGTGATTCTGTTTCCTGTCCTCTCCTTTCCCCTCCACTTCTTCCTCCCAAACAAACCCTTACAGTTGTCGAATTCCCTAATTTCTACACAAAAATCCTTCTTCAAAGGTTCAAATTCAACCATTCCAGTTTCCTAAAGCAAGAAAACGCGGCAGATTGATGGCCAAAGAAGAACAACTCCGCCGAAAGAGTAGCCTACAGCGCTCCGCTCACAAACAAGAGAGGAACGAAGAAGAGCGCGCGATTCAACATTCCGGCGGATCAATCGAAGGACGAGCAGTATCTCGAAGTGACGCTCGATGTTCTCGACGATTCCCTCGCTCTGCACAGCGTCAAATCGGCGAATTCAGGCGGAGGAGGAAATCCGGAATTGACGGTTCTCACCGGAGGATTTGGGAAGAAACCTAGCTCTAGCATTGTTAGGACTGCGTCTGCTCGATTGCGGCAGGAATTTCGGCGACTTGCTTCGTTCTCTAAGAGGCCTCCGCCGCGTCAGCCGCTCGGCCGCTTAGATCGGACGAAAACCGCCGCCGCTCATGCTCTGAAAGGCCTGAAGTTCATCAGCAAGGCGGACGGAGGTTCGGGATGGGCGGCGGTGGAGAAACGTTTCGATGAGATTACGGCGAACACCGATGGATTGCTTCACCGGTCGCGATTCTGTGAGTGCATTGGCATGAAAGAGTCGAAGGAGTTTGCGGGGGAACTGTTTAATGCGCTTGCAAGGAAGAGGAATATCCATGGCGATTCCATCAGTAAAGCTGAGCTTCAGGAATTTTGGGAACAGATTTCGGATCAGAGCTTTGATTCCAGGCTTCAGACGTTCTTTCACATGTAAATTGATTTCTGCTATTTTGTTTGTGTTTTTGTATTGCAATTTTGAGATCTGGAATTTGAATTTGCGACTGAAAAAAATCATTTCCAGGGTTGACAAAGATGCGGATGGCAGAATCACAGAAGAGGAAATCAAAGAGGTATATTCATTAATTATTTAATTCCATAACAAATAAGTATCAAAAACAAACTCATCATTTTGGCAATCATGTGCAGATTATCATGCTTAGTGCGTCTGCTAATAAACTGTCGACTATCCAAAAACAAGCAGAGGAATATGCAGCTTTGATCATGGAAGAACTTGATCCAGAAAATCATGGATACATCATGGTACATAACCTCTTTTCGGGTCAATTTTTCACCTAATTTTGCTCTTTAATCGAATGCTTCTTTCCCCGAAACAGATAGAGGACTTGGAAATGCTTTTACTGCAAGGGCCAAGCCAATCAATCGGAGTAGCAGAGAGCAAAAACTTGAGCAAAATGCTTAGCATGAAGCTGAATTCAACTTTAGATGAGAATCCAATAAGAATATGGTGCAGACAATTCAAGTACTTTGTCTTAGACAATTGGCGAAGAATATGGGTTATGGCTCTGTGGATTGGGATCATGTGTGGTCAATTTGCCTACAAATTTGTGCAGTATCGAAACCGAGATGCATATAAAGCAATGGGAGCCTCATTTGCATAGCCAAAGGAGGCGCAGAGACCCTTAAATTCAACACGGCCTTGATTTTGTTGCCAGTTTGTAGAACATAAAACCAAGTTAGGCGTTGTGGTTCCTTTCGATGACAACCTAAACTTTCACAAGGTAATTTGAAAACTTTTAGCTCAAATCAACCAGTTTCCTAAAGAAACTGATTGCTTTTTATGCCTTTGTGTTTGATTTCAGGTGACAGCAATGGGAATTGCAGTTGGAGTCGGTTTGCACGCAATTAGCCACTTAGCCTGTGATTTTCCTCGGTTACTTCAAGCAAGTGAAGAAAAATGGGAGCTAATGCAACCATTCTTCGGTGATCAACCGTCCAGTTACTGGCATTTTGTAAAGTCAATAGAAGGGGTAACTGGGATTGTGATGGTGATTCTAATGGCCATAGCATTTACATTGGCAGCCCCTTGGTTTAGGCGCAACAAGCTCAAATTGCTCAATATCCTTAAGAAATTAACCGGCTTCAACACCTTTTGGTACTCTCACCATCTCTTCATCATTGTCTACACCTTGCTTATTGTCCATGGCCACTACCTCTATCTCACTCATGACTGGTACAAGAAAACGGTAACCAATTACTCTCAACCAAAAATATGGTCTTTGCAATTATGGTGAAGTTAATTTGACATTAAGGGTTAATTTGTTGTCATTTTTCGCAGACTTGGATGTATTTGGCTGTTCCTTTACTGTTGTATGCAAGTGAAAGATTGACTCGGGCATTAAGGTCCAGTATCAAGCCTGTTACCATTAAGAAGGTGAATACATTTGACCCTCTATCATTTTTTACTGGTTGATTTGACTTTGAGTTATTTTGGGGGATTTTCCGTTATCGAGCCAGGGTCCAAAATTAAAAAAATGGTAAAGTATAAAAATAAGCCCTATGGTTTTCCTCATTTTCAAAAGAGGGTTGGGTTTTTTATATTTTCAAAAAGCAGCTTGTGGTTTGAAAATATTTTAGAAAAAAGGATAACTTAGGATTTCTACTTTGAAATGGTATTGAAAAATTGGGTAATATTATTTATTTTAATATGAAATTGTACATATTAATTGATGATAATATGATACATTTTAGAGTAAAAAATTGTAATTTTTTATGATATATAAATTTTTCTTATAATTAAAGTATGATGTCAACTTAAAATCGTTAAAAAGGGAAATATATCCTAAAGTTATTCAAATTTGCATGAAAAATTCTTGTATAATATGGTTTAATTATAAGAATGTTGAAAAAACTAAAATATTTTTCGTAGCATCATTATTTATAATAAAGATATTTGTTTTGAAAAAATTTTGAAACCACAAACCTCTTTTGACAATAAAATAAAGCTTGAACCCTTTGTTAAAAATGAAGAAAACTACGTGTGATATGCTTTTATACTTTACCCTTGAAAGAAAGACAGAACGCTGTAAAATGTTTTGAATAATTAGACGGATATAATTGGAGTTTGAATATGATTGAAAAGGTGGCTATATATCCGGGAAATGTGTTGGCACTTCACATGTCGAAGCCTCAAGGATTCAGATACAAGAGTGGACAATACATGTTTGTGAATTGTGCTGCTGTTTCGCCGTTTGAGTGGTAATATTGGTTGTTCCTTAAAGTTAGCAAATTTTGCTTTATTTTACTAAATTGTAGACTAAGAATGGCATCAAATGAAATAAAATAATGAAATTTTGAACAGGCACCCTTTTTCCATCACTTCAACACCTGGAGATGATTACTTGAGAGTTCACATTAGAACTCTTGGTGATTGGACAACGCAGTTTAGAACAGTTTTTTCTCAGGTGCTTCTTTTAAAAAAAATATATAAATTTGTGAAAAATTATTTTTAGGCATTTAGATGGTGTGGTTGATTAAATGGTTTATTATTTTTTGTGAATTTTTATTTACCAGGTTTGTCAACCACCTGCTACGGGAAAAAGTGGACTTCTAAGAGCTGAATGCTTTCAAGGAAACAACCATCCCAAGTAAGAGAGCCACTTCAACTTAAGTTACATGTTAAATCATTATACAAGATGTTTGATTTACTAAACTTGATTGATCATGAAGTTGCAACTAAGGTATGAAAATCTTTACAATTTAACCTAACCTATTAAATTTTTATCCATTTTGATAGAAATTAACTCAACTTTATAACTTTAGTAACATCTCAATTTTAGAGGTTTCAAGTCTCATAATAAGGTCATTGGTCAACTCATTTGTAGTTAAAACATAACGTCCTACATGACATTTTGCTTTATTTTCAAGTTTACAATAAGAATAAAATTGTTCCCCATGAAACAGAATTTCTCCTGCTTATATGGTTACAAAAATGAAAGAGAAAGAAAGAAGACAAAAATATACGAAACAAATTTTTTAAAATTTTTGGGTTGATGGAATAAAATTGGAAAACGTAACCGGAAAAGTAAAGTATGTCAAGTGTATATTTAATATTTTTTGTACTAAATTGACGAGATTATTATTTAATTTCTTATTATAATTTAAACATCATCAAAGGAATAAAGGTGAAGAGAGTGTGAGACAGAAGGTCATGAACTATAATTGGTGAACAGCATTATAGAAGGTCAACGGTTATAATTTTGGTCAGCATCGTAGTTGGATGCAATTATCTCATAATCTTCTTTTTTATATTATTATACTTTGGATTTTAGTTTTTCGCGTAAAAAAAAAATAATAGTTGGTACAGATAAAATAAATTATTAAATTTAAATGGAAGAACAGAAAAAGCAGTTTCTGGAATTAATTTGTTTGAATTGCTAATGACAAATTACTGAATTGGTAGCAAAGATAAGAGAAAGAAATCGTCAATTAAAATGGTTCTAAAACGGAAGTTTAGTCAATATTTTCCTTGTATCCTAATTGGAATATTACATCTGGATCTAGGACCCAATCCCACTTGCTAGCCTAAAACTTGTATTAACATCCACTTTACACGATTATTATTTGATTAAGTAGCTGTTTATTGTTTATTATTGGTGATGACTCTTAATCTTTAAGAAAATTAAATTGGATTTCCGAACAATTAGATTTATGGTTCGAAAAGACCAATGACAAATATTGAAGAAATTTCTTAATTCCACTTATTCTTATTAGCTTAGCTCAAACTAGATTCAATTTAGAACTTTTTCCTCATTTCTCTATACACATTCCACCGAGTTTCTATATTTTTATTGGAGTAAGACATACACGGTAAAGGACAATTTTTATGGGTTTGGCGTCTTTATAAGCATGTGATTATTACTTTTGTTGTTTTATGCATGAATAACAAAATCTATAATGTTCAAAATTCCATGTTCATGCACTAAATTAATTAGTCAGAGTAGATCCGTAAACTGAAACTTGGAATATACATCTTCTAATAAGTCCTTTTTCAACACTTATTTTTCTAACATTTATTGTTAATAAAACTACTTCAAAAAAACACAAGCACATGGCATTATGGTTTGCAGGTAAAACTTTTTTACTTGTTATTGAGCCATTTCTTTCTGAAAGTTTACTATTTTGGTTGTATAAAATAATAAAGGGAATTTCGTTGACAGTTTTCCAAGAGTACTAATCGATGGTCCATATGGAGCACCAGCGCAAGGCTACCAAAAATACGACGGTGTTTTACTAGTAGGTTTAAGCATAGGAGCAACCCCAATGATAAGCATACTCAAGGACATAGTAAGCAACATAAGGGAAATCGAGGAGGGAGAAGTCGAGAACGGGACATTTTCAAGACCGAACACACAACGTAAGAAAGAAAACTTCAAGACAAGAAGAGCGTACTTCTATTGGGTGACAAGAGAGCAAGGGTCGTTTGAGTGGTTTAAAGGGGTGATGAACGAAGTGGCCGAGCTTGACCAAAACCATGTGATAGACTTGCATAATTATTGTTTACGAAGAAGGGGATGCTAGGTCGGCTTTGATTGCAATGCTGCATTCTATTCACCATGCCAAAAACGGGAACTCGGGTTATGTCACATTTTGCCAAACCCCATTGGAGGACTGTTTACAAGCGGATTGCACTTAATCATCCTGATTCTAGAGTTGCTAAGTACAGTTTTTCTAACGTGTTGTGTTTTTTTTCTAGTTCCACTCACTAAATTTGACAAAAGCCATTAATAATGTCCTACATTTTGTGGTGTTGTCCCAACTGCAATCTTAAAAAGTTGTCCTTAAAAAATTATTCTACTGTAGTTAATGTTGAGTTTAAAAAACACATTTTGATTCTTCATACCAATTAATTTTCAGCTGCTTTCCCAAAATTAAAATATGATGTGTTTAGAGAAAATAGCCTGAAAAAACAATTCCAAACTAGCCCTTAAATTCAAAAGCAACACAACTTTCAAGTTTTCAACCTCTATGATAACAAATAAAGTTGACATGAAGCAAATTTGTTCACATTTACTAAGTTTAGGCTCTAAACGTGCGCTAAATTTAGAGATTGTTAATGAATTTGGCTTATTATTATTATTATTTTCAATGATCTTATCTTCCATGCATCTTTTGCCTTTTTACACATTTTATAAGAGGTGGTCGTGTCTGAACAATGTAATGCATGCGCGTTTAGCTTCAATAAACTAGCATTATCTTGAGAATTAGTTAAATATCAAAGTTATTATCCGACCCATTATCTGTAACCTCACGATTAGAACTTGCCCTAATTTTCTTATTTTTCTTTTGAAATGGCTGGCAAAGATTTTGTCTTTTACCTAAAGGTGATATTTCCATACAAGGACCCAATTGAAAAGGAAATTAAGAAAAAGAAATTGTGGTGTTATGCCCAAAAAAACAATCATGCTTATCCTTTAGTTAAGGAAAGAAATCATATTTTGTAATTACTCTTTATGTCACAATGCATGATTTAACAAACCCAAAGAAAAAAGGGGTTTGATAATGCTGATATGCCTTAATTATCAATTAATGCAGACACTTGACATTTTTTTTATGTGGTTTATAATTGCAGGTGTCTTTTACACCAGCGCTAACCAAAGATCTCCGCCACCTAGCTCTTGATTTTTCACACAAGACAAGCACTAAGTTTGATTTTCATAAAGAAAATTTCTAGCTTTCAAATGGATAATAAGAGAAAAAGAAAGACACCAACTTTCTAAAACTCCACAAATACCAAATCTCACTGGCTTTCAGGCAAGGTTCACTTTGTTGACTTTTCAGGGTAGCTGAAGGTATATTCTCTATTCCTAAATAGTGTGAAAATTTCATTATTGATGCCGGCAGAATGTTAGTGTTAGTTAATGGAAGGGGGTTGACCCCACCACATTGTGGTAGTAAATAAGGAAATGTTAGTGCTGCTGTGCGTGATGTCTGTATCCAATAGAGTGTCGATCATTATTTCTTTTGTAGAAATATTACTATAATATTGTTTCAGTTTGATTCATTGAAAATAATGATTACACAGTTAGTATATGGTATTGAGATTGCCAGCAAGTAATTTGTACTTTTATTTGTTCGATTATACATTCTATAATATCAGAAATTCATGATTCATATATGAACTATACAATTTAAAATACCACGCTTTAACATTCATAGCAACTCATCCTTTGATAAGTATTTCTTCCCTAGTTTCATCTCCATTATTTTAGCAATGCAAATCACAATATGATGGAATTCAAAGCAGCAATCACTTTTCATACTCAAGTTTTTTCTCGGACGAGGGAAATTAATAAAACAAAAAAAAGAAAGAAGATTTACCTGTCATCTTGAGAGCTAGTTTCAGAGAAATTCCCGTCACCTGGTTGATTTTCACCACAATCTCTGCCCACTGCAATGCTTCACATATAAAGAAAATATAGCAACTATAGAATGAGTTTTTTCTGGAACATATCACAAATGAAAATACATGTGTCCTTATGTTTCTCTGTACTTTTATGAATCATTATATATCATGAAAAGAAAATAAGGTTCTGAATTCCTACTGCACGTATTACTGTTATTGCGGTTGAACAGCAAACTGTTACTTCCATATGAGATGTTCTCGAGAAAGTTAGCCATCTTCTTTCATGGTTAACATCGCATTCAGTAGACAATAAAATGCTCTCTGAGGCAGCCATCTTTCATCTATGTTTCCTTTTTAGCCTCTGGAAGTTTGGTTTCATCAACTGGCTCGAAGACAAAGTTCGGTCTGTTGAATGGTTTGGTTGGAAAGGGACCAGAGGTTTTTTAGTCTGCATGTTTGTCTCTGAGCAGCTGTTGTATGCAACAATAGGAGAAGTTACCTTTGCTTTCAACTGTTTCGGCGCTTCCAGTCTCTCCAGTATCCTCGAAGTTCTGACATCCAACTGTTTGTTATTACTGTCTGGTGACAATATAACCAGCTTCGGTTTGGAAATGCAAGTTGGAGAAAATGGCTTTGGGGCTTCACTGACAATTGATGGCTCTGTTTTGTCTTCTCTAATCATCGGACTCAAAATTGGAGGTCCATCTTCGATAACTATGGTTTCTGTTCCACAATTTGGTTGTACAATTCTTTCTGGAGAACCTTCTTGGTTTGAGCTTAGTTCAGATGTTGTCTCGCTTGGTTTAGATTGAATAGACCTGGTATAATGCAAAAAATTGGGTTCATTAACCACAAGTCAAGAAAAAATGATACTTGCCAACAGCATTCTCAACTACATTTAGTACACAACATATACTACTAGCAGTGCAGGGTAGAAAACGTTTTTGATAGGATTCTATGGCAAGAATAACTGAGAAATTCAACTGAAATAGAGCAGATGCTGTGAGGACAATATGAACGATCTCAAAATTCACCTCTTTAGAATTTTTAACCGATTAAATCGTCCACAAGGGATAAGTACAGTGTGAGTTTTCCTATTTTATGTTCTCGTCTATAAATATCTACTCGTGCATGACAATTACAGGCTAAAGATAGAAAGGTCAAAATTTGGAAAAACATCAATTACCCGAATTGCAAGCTCTCTTTTACAAGCAAGTTTAGATTTTGATGCAGGCCTCTCTCATGCAGGAAAGGATTGTAGTCCCTCAATTCAATCTGTGCGAAACCAGAAAGAAAAGGAGTGGATAGAATAAATACAAATTCACTGAACTGAGGTTTATCATTAAATCCCATTGACAATGCTCTTTGATCATCTATCTATTCTGTTTAATATCAGTTGATGCTTGTCACTAGTCTATATACCTCGTGCACAGTAACTCTACAAAAAATTCTTTGCTATCAAATGTCTCTAAAATCTAACATCTTAAAGAAATTAGCAATGGACTATTCCTTCGGATGCCATATGATTTTTGCTGGCGGATTATAAATGGAAAAGTTCTAATAGTTAAAGATAAAGTAAAGTAAAAATAAGGTTCTGCTTCAGCATGTAAACTAATTTAGATTCAAGCTAAATCAACAAATGATGACCCATAACAAAAGATCTTACAAAGAAAGAAACTAAGACAAGGGCAGGAAAATGAAACCTTTAACAAACAGGCTTGGCAGGGCTTCTGTATGTCCTCAGAGATAGAAGAATCAATAATTTGATTGACATCGGGTATAGACAAGATTTCCTCTAAACCTGCCAGATGCTGCAAAGTTTTAGAATAGTTGGTTAAGATGGCACAAATAGGGACATTAGATGAATAAACATCCAAAGAGTTATACAACAAATAGAGAACCAAAGAAAGATAAGAGAACTGCAAGAATAAGGACTGGATAATAGAGTAAGTATTGGTGTGACAAATTGATAGCATTAGCGGCTTAGTGAAAAATGAATATCTTGTTCATTCAATGACAGTTAGTTATTGAGATTCACCCTGAGAAGCATTGGTCCATTGTCTGATGGCAGAAGAATGTAATAGCAGCAGAACGTTGTCTCCTTCATGGTTTCCATATTGCAGTATGATGAGCATACCAGCCCCTGATCCATCGAGTGTAAAGTATTGCAAATCCCTTGAAAAACTGCCAAATTATATCTTAATTAAGAATGATGAAAGAACCATTGAATTGGAAAGAATTAAACAAACGAATACTCAGTAAGAGAATCGAGATAAAGATTGAAACAGATTTGGTGAGAATCAGGAATTCAGAGATCCTACTTTATTTTAACATTTGAAACCTGAGACTACAAAAGTCAAGAGAGACTTTGCACATACGCTGACAATTCAATTCCGACTGGTGCTTCTCTTCTGAAGAAGCTTCTATCTCATTGCAAATAGATGGAACTACAAAATACGAGGTCCCAAAAATAACCCCTGTTTTAGAAATAAAAATCATGGATATCAGTGAAGCATCAGTTGGACATTACTGATATGGACAACATTTGTTGAAAATATATCATAAAATCTGTAAAATATCTCGTTAGTTTGTTATTAATTAGATTTGATTTACTTGAATTTCAACTATATACTATAAGTAAGAATAAGTTATTGTCCAATTGGCAAAGGAAACTGCACTAGCAGCGTTCTTTTCATCTACTGACGAGTTCGTAATTGTTCTTTAAAAGAAGTCAAAAGTATAGCAGTGAAATAATAGTGCCACAAAAAAAATGGCAGGAACTAGATATATTTTTCCAAAAGTACCTTCACTTAAAGATTTCAAGTTGGTCCTTTCCGTAACATTGAATTTAGCTAGTGAAGAAACTTGATGAAGCTTCGGTCTGCTCTGGAAATGGGGCATAAACAATATCAACTTATCTCCAACTTTCACAGAATTTTTTATCACATCATCTTTTTCTAGATCATTTCCTGTGACTGGACAAGAATGCCCCTCAATTTTAACTTTCACTGCATCGTCTAATGGAATTCCATGACACCTGCACGTCTATAATGTACAGAGTACATACTTTTGTTTCAACGCGAATCACATAGAATGTGGGAATAACGAAGTATGACAATACATTGCAGGAATATTCAGAAAAACCAATAATTAGTACCTCACAAGAATTGAACCCATCAACAAGTGGACTCATAGATATTGACAAGCTGCAGGTCATATGATTCAAAGATCCAACAAGGTTACTCTTAAAAATAAAACGAGCTTGCATTGGTTCTTCGGTGTCATCCTTTAAGTCCTCAAGCCATTGTTTCACCAGACTATGAAATACTCTGGTTTCTGCAAATTTGTTTATATATTTTACCGTTATATAAAAGTTGCATAAAAGGATATGATATAAGTTCTGAAGTTTAAGACAATCTAAATCCAAAGGCAATCAAATCAAGGACCAAAAATGAAGATAAAACTACTCTTAGCATAAAATCACAAGTTACACAGCAAACATTGAATTAGATGAAAAAAGAAAAGCTGCATATCATTGGTGTACTCAACCTGCAAAAGTCTGGAATGTGCAATTATCAAGATCGGATAAACTTCTAAGGAAGATGTTAATATTCTCCTGCATATTGCTGAGATGACTAGAGCTGTGTTCAAACAATAGAAACTCTACTGAAACACATTTATCTGCTGCATCCTGTTAAGAAAACAAGCCTGTAAACCTCATTGATGAAGAAGTTGTCCTCCAGAAGTAAAAAATAAAAAAGAACATATGAAAAACAACAGCAATCATGATATTTCGGATTACCGCGAGAATGCTCTTCATAGCTGAGTCTATATTCTCTGGTAATCGGGAGCTCAAAACAATCACTTTCCTCATGAAGTCTTCAACTCCCCATGAGTACAGAACTTTATCATTCAAGATGTCTGATAATTTCATATCTGCGATCAATAAAAAAAGCAGGTTAATGTAAACTCAGTCTTAGTCATTAACGTGAGAAATAAAGAAAGAGAGCTACCACCGGGCTGCAGAGCACCAGAATCGTCAATTTCAGGCGCATAGGCATCTCCAGGCAGGCTGTTAACGGCATGATGAAAATCGCGGAGACTGAAATTCCCTCTAGGGCTATATGCAACTTTTAGCTGTTTATACTCCAAGAACCGTCAATTATTGCAGCATTTTTGAATTCAATGCAAAAAATCAGAAAATACATCTAAAATATGACACAAACACCTCATGAGACGAGGGCATTCGGTTCTTCAAGACGTAGCACAAGCCGATCTTGTCTCTGAGACAATTAGATCGATTCCTCGACAAAGCAGGAGATGAAATCGCGTACAAATTAGCGAGTTGCAAGAGACTCTGAGAACAATCCAAAATCCGATCGAGCAAGCAAAATCCTATTCTGAAATGGATCGTACAGAGAGATCGAGGAAGAGAATAGTTAGTGATCGTACCTGCTTTAGGTGTCTGAGCAGTGAAGGCGATAGGCTGCATAAATCTAATACGAAGCACGCTAGTACCATTTTCGTCTTCGAGTTCTTCCTCTTCTTCGTCTTTCTCTGTTCCTCTCGTTCTCTTGTTGATTTGTGGTTGATAAATTTTTTGGCGCGAAATGAGTATTTATATAGCCGCGATGTATTTGACATAAACAATTCATTCAGTCCAAAGGAAATGTATATATATTTCTTAATATCATCAATCAAAGAAAAATTTATACTCGGTCTCGATTTTAGTGAAATTACATGTTGCAGTTTTTAGATCCGGTTCTCTCGGAATTAAAACAAGGAAAATAAATTCAATTCAGCTTTAATAAATTTTAATAAGTTGAGTTCGGCTTCAATAAATTCCAATAAACTTATATAACAATAATTTTTATTAATAATAATAACTTAACCACTCAACTCACACATTTATTATCAACAGATTTAAGTAATAGACTAATAGTCATCTTTCATAAATACACCAAACAGAGATAAATGAATGAATATACTATAAAATTCGGTTATCTGTAATTTTTTTCTAAAATATATGTTGACAAGTTCCTAAATTTTGATTTTTTTCCAACGTATATTGTTTTCACAAGTTAAATGGTGCGAAAAAATGTATTTAAATCCAAAATTCAGAAAATATATATGTAAATGTACAAGTTGTTCCATTATTATTTTTCTAGAAAAAAAAAAGAAATTGGTGCAGTATTATCTTATAGTTTTACATTTTACGAAATATAGTTTTATCTTAACAATGATCATATGTTTTAATAAAATTGTTTGTCATTTTTTAGTATATCATGAATTTGCTATTATAAGTTTAATTAATTTATTGATTATTTTGTATAATGTATACTTTTCTATGAAGTTATATT
>CAOJBJ010785137.1:0-13741 GCA_948291685.1 Euphorbia celastroides
GTGATTTTTTGGCATTTAAATTACAATATTAGATGTTGAAGGCACGCCAAGGGCAGAAGTTGATATCATCGATGGATTACTGACACCATTTGGATAAGAACACTATGGTGTTTTACCTGATTATCCCTACAACAAAGGTGAGAAATTCTTTTCTCGAGCTGTATCATGTAGTAAGTCCTACTCTGTAAAATATTTATTTATTTGAACAATTTTTTTTCTTAATTTAGGTAGAAAAAACTATGCAAATGTTATGGAACTGGTTATTCTTGCATATGGTACTCTCACTATTCCTGGAGAGGTACGTTCCATAACATGTTTTTTTCTTTCTATTTTTCAAGTTTACGCGGACTATAAACCTTATTTCGATGCTGTTGTTGGCGCTACACCTATTGCTCAAAAATCTTGGCCATGCGGTATATATGGTTTAAGCTTTAAAAAAGTGCATTTTCTTTTGTCAGGGTTTGTAGGGGATACACACAGCTAGAGAACTTGTGTGATGTGGTTTAGGAGTTATAGGTAGGGAAGTTTTATGTAAAAAAGTCTGATTGTGTTTTTGTATCTGCTGTCAATTAGCAGGGCTCTCATCCTTCTTAACTTTCGCATTTTACTTGTTTGTAATCACTCCAATTCTCAGTTTGTGTTCTTTATCTCAGTTTTTCTGTTGAATCTTTGTTGTTTTGCTATTCAAATAGGGAAAACAACAAAGACACAACATAAGAACAGAGATGAAAACGCAAAATGCAAAGTGGAGTGATTACAAACAAATAAATGCAGAAATTAAGAACAATGCTTAAGGGCCCACAGGAGAAATCTTCCTCTCTCGGGTGAGAATCACAGGATAATAACCCTCCCTCTCTAAATGAGAGCCCCACTAATTAACAACCGAGACAAAAACACAATCAGATCCTAAATCATAATTAATTAATTAATTTAAAATTGTCTCGTAATAGTCTTCTCCTAAGTTCATGTTTAAATGATGTGAAATTAGATTTAGAATGTTATTGTAATTAAATGAGTTACTAGATAATTTGTCTGTTGTAAACTACATTGAGTTATAAAACTAGAAATGCATCCTGGATTTTGCTATCAAGCTATTGTTGATATGCTTAAATGTAATGTGTATATTGTCATTCAAGGTTGCAATGTCGACTTTCATTGTTAGTCTCATGTGAGCATTTATGGTGTCTTCAGAATTTGATAAGTTCTCTTTTCTGTCATACTTGTTTGGCGTTCACTGAACTTCATCCTTCAGCATATATCCAATTGATTTTACAGCAGAAGAGATACGTAAAGTTCTTGGTAATTTTTTTCGCCTTGTTAATTTTTGAACTTTCTACTATCTTTTGTACTTCCATTTTCATTACTTCTTGCATTGCATTATTGTAGATGTATAAATGGCGCATGGTTGTTTTTATCATATAATTAGGTGTTCCATTCCATCTTAGCCATTGTGCTTATTTTTCTATATGGGTGAGGAGATTTATCATCATTTTGCGCTAAATTATTTTGCTTATATAGTTCGAAATCACAGTTACCAATGCTTTTTCATTTGTACGTAACATGTTCATCTGTTAATATTTTGTTAGAGAATTAGAGGACCGATACTTGACCAATTGTTCCATGGAAAGATTTTGAGGACTTTTTATAGAGTAAGAAAAGGTAAACGTTGACCCTAATGGTCAAGTGGCCATTTTATGTTGGCTTGCTTGTTATTTTCTTCTGGTTTTCATTATTTTTTAAATATGTAGATACTACTTTCATGATTATTTGAAATTTTACTTTTATTTAAGTCGTTTGTATTTCTCATTAACCCGACTTCTTGAGCAATTCATCTCAAGCAGGGGCGGCGGCAGGGAGAGCGGGCCGGGACAAATATATTTTATATAATATATATGTAAGAATTCATCAATAGAAATTTGTAGAATAGATGGTAAAGTGGCGAGATTTTGTTTGAGGAAACGCAATTTTTGTTTTATTTTTGTCCCCTCCTCAATTTTTGGTTTATTTTTGTCCCCCCTATTTTTTTATGGCTCCACCACTGATCTCAGGCATTAAAATATGTTCGGGTTTGACAAGTTGACATACATAAAAGCCCCGAAGATGAGGTACATTATTCCTTTCAGCTTATGTATTGCATTATATTGATAATTTTAGATATTTTTTTAGTGGGGTTCACCTCCTTGTGTACTTCACATTTTATAGACACAATAATACAGCGGCATATTCTATGGTGACTTTGTTTTTTTCTTACTTTGCTACCATCACCATTGGATTGGATTCCATCCCACTAATCTAATGGTGATAAAGGGCAAAGTAAGGTTAACTTTGAAAAAAACAAAGTCACCATAACCTGCACCACAATCATTGACAAATTCTCGCTAAATTCGTATTAATTTCGCAAATAAGATGGCCAACAATAGTGGAGAAAAAGGGAAAGGTTTCTAATTCTGGAAACTGAGATTATCACATCAATTGAGAAGTTGGAAACTGGATGCGTTCTTTTATTGATATCGGTTTCAAGAACAACAAGCGTTTCCCTTTTTCCTCTACTATTGTTGGCCATCGTTATATTTGATATACAAATTGAGAATTTGAGAGAGATTTTATTTTTTTGTTTGATTAGATAAATGAGTTGTGCCTTATAGCAAATTATCAATAACGGCTAATTGGATCAAAATATAATTCAGGTGTAGAAATTTGCTCTTACTAAAAAGAACAAAATTGTTTTGAGGTAAATTCTTTAGTTATTATGTTGAGAAGCAAAGTAACCGTGCAAATATGATTCGCTGAAGTATGTGGATGTAAAAGGAATAGGAATATACAAATAGGAATATATTTTCGATGATGAGTTTTAGCTTTTGAAAATGGAATAGAATCTTTCGAATTAGTTTATGGGCCTAAATATGCGTTTTGAGATGTACCGTTTCCATTGTGCTCTTTGCTAGGTATTGCTCGAAATGTGATCGGTTGAAGAGAGGACCGATGAGTTTTCTAGCTTTTGTAGTTGTTTTACCGTTATTTTGTAGTTTTGTGATGGTTATATTGTAGTTATTGTAATCGAAACAAAATTCATAAAAATTCGAACAGGAGTGTAGTTTGTTATATGCCAATATAAGAGAACTACTAGTTAACTGTAAGTATAACCCTCTTCATTTTCAACAACCAAAGCAATTTCCATTATTGCTTTTAGTAATTTCAATCTCTTTGTTGATTCTTAAATTCAATCTCTTTTGTCGGGTGGAGCTAAACAAAGGGAGGAACCATTCGTTTAAATATTTTGGCACTGAAATATATATTAATATGCATTTTAAATAAATGTGCGGTTGTGCTTATATTGAATATAAACTTTCACCCACTATAAATGTGTGACTCAAATGTGAATTTTTAAGAGCCACAAGTTAACTCGAGTGTCTGATCATTTTCCAGTATTAACTTGAATTTTGGGGAATTTTTGATGGAATGATATAGAGAAGGACACAAAAAGTAGCGATAACAAATTTTTTTCCGTTTATTTGAGTTGAAGCATTGCATATATGAAAGTAGTGATAGTTGAATATCTAACAATCAAAAGCTTTTTCATACGGTTTTCTCTTATAGTAGATTCGCGTATTTCTTTTCTCTTTTTACTATTTATTTTCAATCTATCACGTCTTCAAACAGGACATGTGTATATTTTTGTAATACAAACACTTATTTTTTACTTAGTTTAATTGTGTATATCGACTTATCTCTCCAAACAACATAATTTCTATTACGCATACAATGCATTTGAATAACATTTTTCTTAAAAAAGTTCAATTACGTTCACTTTTAGTTCAATCACTTTTAGTGTTTTGTTTAACTCAATTTATTGAAATAATCGAGTCTAGCCAATGAAAGAGTGGATGATGAAATTCGGACATTCCAAAAAGGAAAACCCAACAAGTCCAATTTTAAAATTAACAAAAAGAAATTCGAGTATATACACCACATCCATTCCAAAAAGGGCAAAAGAACTCCACCTAAATTAGGGTTAATAAAAGAAAATTCCATCACGTTTACTTTCAAAAGCTGGAATCTTTCCTCTTTCTCGCTTTCTGGGTAAACAGAAATTCCGAAAAAAGAATGAAGCTGAAGCAATTAGAGAGCTATTTAGGTGATCTTGAACAGTTCTCCAACCCAAAGGTTTTCCCTCTCTTTTCTTCACTCTTTCTTTGAGCTTCAATTCATTTCAATTTCTCACAATTTGCTTTTTTCAGGTTGAATTAGAACAGTACCCAACTGGGCCGCACATTGCCTCTCGAATGCTTTACACTGTATGTTTTTCCGTTACTGTTTTTGAAATAATGAATTATTCGGGGTTCTTTTTGTTTGGATTTTGTTGAGAAATGGAATTGGGCAGGCGGAGAATTCGTTTGGCGATGTGAGCAGCAAGATAGTTGCAGATTTTGGGTGTGGATGTGGCACATTGGGTTCTGCTGCTGCTCTTTTGGGTGCTGAGTGAGTTTCATTTTTCCCCTTTTTATTCTTTGTTTTCAAACTTAGGCTCTGTTCAAACTTATTTTTCATTCAATTCAGTTCCGCTCAGTTTAGTTCAGTACTTATTCAATAAGTTCCAATTCAATTTAGTCCAGTACTTATTCAATAAGTTTCGGTTCAATTCATTCAGTTCTGTTGCTGGTCTTTCAGTCCAAAAGCCTTAGTTTGGCTGTTTGATGTAGATCGGTATTCTTGTAATTTATGTTAGCTTATTTCAAAGATATTACTTGGTGAGTTTCATATGTATGCTGAGTGCTGGTTTAGAATTGCTTTCCCAGGCAGTTGTCCAAAAGAGTTTTGGCCTTATACAATAGAGTTTGGTCCTTAATACTCATTAATTTGTGTATTAATGAGTATTAGCAAGGAAAACTTGTAAGAGAAGCATTTTAATTCAGCAGCCTGTGAAAGTAATCCCACATTGGCCTTTAAGTAGTGAGGCCATACAGGAACTTTAATAGACAATCTCTCCTTGAACCCCCTTGAATTTTATGTTTTGTTTTGGTGTTGGCACCAGCTTTTTAGGACATAGAATTGAGTATACCATCTCCCTGTTTTGATGGTATTAGTCCCAATAGTGAGACATTTTTACAACACGGGCTATGGTACCGGTTAACTAACATGTCACACAATTTGTGTGTGTATTTTGCACTAAATTGGATCAATAATTTACAGCTATAGCTACAGCATACATTCATTTTAAGTATAGTTCAGATCCCAGTAGTGAATTCCTGAGTCTTATACTTTCACAAGACCTGTGACACGTTATAGTAAACAAATACGGCTAACCAGGGGAGTTAAAGCCTTAAAGGTGGCAAATTTGGGGCTAATTTTATCAAAATGCAAAGATGGTATACTCAGCGTGTTGAAAACCCGATCTGGACACAACTGTGAAATCCATAATCAATGTTTAATTAGGATTTTTCAGATGTGTTTTGTAAACTTTTAATTTAACAGTTTTTTTTGTTTTGTCTCATTCTAGTTTGTACTACTTGTGAAATAGGCAGGTTATTGGCATTGATGTGGATCCCGAATCTCTGGAGATAGCATCATTAAATGCAGAAGAACTTGAGGTATATCTTTCTTTCCTCTTTTCCCAGAGAATAAAAGTTCAATGACTTTTGGTTCGAGATTCTGATTGATTTATTGTTAATCCGTCTTCAAATGCTATACAACTGATAAATATTTGCTTGTTAAATGATTGAACTTGCAGTTGGACATAAATTTTATTCAGAGTGACGTCAGGAACTTGAAATTGAGAGGTACAGAAATTATTTCGGACAGTTGAGGAAAGTTATTTCTATTAATTTTAATGTCCGGATTTGATTCCATTTCTTCATCTGATGGTTTGGACAACTCTTTTCAGGTCAAATTGTTGATACGGTTGTGATGAATCCTCCATTTGGGACCCGAAAAAAGGGCGCTGACATGGATTTTCTCTCTGTAGCTTTGCAGGTAAATATGATAAAAAATATCTCACATCTTCCCTCTAATGGATAAATACATTTGTAATACGTCTAATTGTTTTTGTTCCCCTTTTATTTTCGAGCCAGGTCGCTTCTCACACGGTTTATTCTTTGCACAAGACCTCTACAAGAGACGTTAGTTTTTTATTGTTTCTTGCAGTTTCCGATTCCTGTCAAATTTGTTTCCTGCATTTTTTATAGATGTGTATTTTATAAGTAGTTTGATTTTGAACTAAAAAAATGTTATTCATATAATCTGATTCTTGTAGAAAATTGACAAATAAGGATAACTAAAAGTCTCTCGTCTCATGTGAACTTCTTTTTCCTGCAGCATGTGAAAAGAGCAGCCTTGCTTGATTTTGGCGCTACTAGTGCTGAAGTTATATCAGAGGTGAGTAAAGTCATAAAAAGCAAATCTTTTTCAATCATATTTCGGTTTTGGATCGTTTTCTTACAGTTTTATTTTCAGCTCCGGTATGATGTGCCCCGGATGTACAAATTTCACAAGAAAAAGGAAGTCGATATCGCAGTTGACCTGTGGCGATTTGTCCCGAAAAATAATCAGAGAAAGACCAGTTGACTCCAAATGAACTTGAAAATCACATTTGAGTTATAGACATTGCTTGTATCAATTAGCAAAATCTTTGCTAAAAAAATGTATCACAATGCAATACAAATAGAAAAAAGTTTCTCTGTTCTTTCGTATTTATCGTGTAAGAATCTTACATCCAACTCGATGAGAAAGCTCCCAGTTCAAGATTGTTTTTAGTTCACTAAAGATAAAACTCGAAAATGCAAAAAAACAAGTGGTCTTGAAGGAACTCAGCTTTTCTTGTTTTCACATTGCAGAAGGAAAATTTGAGATTTTTTATGTTTCATCTTACAAAATGACAACATCCATGTATTTAACAAATTATGATCACAGTCTAAAGCTGCAAAAATTTCGTGCCAAAACAAGAAGATTACTCTGCTTCTAAGAATAAAAAAAGATTTCCTTTCTTATCTGAAACTAGTTCTGCAACATTCCTCAGCTCTATTGCTTCATAAACCGACTCTTCTTCAATATTCAGTTTTCAATCTCGGGTTTCTCATCCTCTGTATTCTCCCCAAGTGTAAACCGAACAAACCGGCGAACTCTTATGTTCTCTCCAAGAGCAGCAACCGTTTGCTTCACAAGATCCTTCACCAAAATTCCGTCATTCTTAATAAACGGTTGCTCCAAAAGCGCGAGCTCCCCGAGCCTTTTAGCTATCCTCCCATCAACAATTTTCTCTCTGATATTTTCCGGCTTGTTCAGCAAATCCTCTCTCTGCATCTCGAGCTCTCTCTCCCGCTTCACAGTGCTCTCCGGGATGTCCTCAACCGAAACAAACTGCACCTGTGGGCTAGCCACGACTTGCATTGCCAGGTCATCGACTAGGGCCTTGAAGTTTTCGCTACGGCCCACAAAGTCGGTTTCACAGTTGACTTCTATTAGGACCCCGATTCGGGAGTCGTGAATGTAGGACCCGATTCTGCCCTCTGCTGCAATTCTGCTGGATTTCTTGTCTGCTGCTGATAGGCCCTTTTTTCGGAGGTATTCCTGTGCTTTTTCGAGGTCCCCGCTGGTTTCGGATAGGGCTTTCTTGCAGTCCATCATCCCAGCTCCTGTTTCTTCTCTGAGTTGTTTTACTAGTGCTGCTGAAATTGCTGCTGCCGGTCTGCAAAATAGGGGCAATGTAAAATTTAAAGAAAAATTCAACAGAAGGTACTCCCAAGACAAAAAACATAAAAAAATCAGGCCTGATTGGGATTGCTTTCCCACTTACTGTCCTAAAAAGTTTAAGGGCCAGTTTGTAATTGATGTCATAGCGGTTGTCCCAAAAAGTTGGTCTCAAACTCTTCGTATAACAACATATTTTGGCTTTCGATAATACTGCTTTCCCAAAACTAAAATCTACCCCTTACAGGGAAAGCTTCAAAATGAATGGAGCTTTCAGGTAAAGCAATTTGGGAAATTGCAACCTTTTTTGCTAACATAATAGATTTTGGCTTTGGACGACACATTTTACCCCTTCGTAACAGTCAATTAGAAAATCTTCGATACTAGTAGTTTCCAACGCCAAATTCTGCTGCTTTTCAGGAAAACTTGAAAACGGTTTTTTTTTGGGAAAACAACCTAGAAAAGAAATCCCAAACTGACACTACATAATGAAATCACTTACTTCTGAGAAGTTTCCTCGGCTTTCGGGGTAGCAGTCGACTCTTCCTTCACTGGTGCTGCAACCGGTTTTGCAGCGGTTTGGGCAGCCACCTCAGCAGCAAAATCCTGACTTTTCTTCTCCAGGCCCTCGCCTAAATTGTACCGAACAAACCTTTTCACTTTGATATTCTCCCCAATGGTAGCAATTGTCTGTTTCACCCAGTCCTTAATCACAACCTTGTCATTCTTAATGTACGGTTGTTCCAACAACGCAAGCTCTCCAAGTCTCTTCATGATTCTCCCTTCAACAATCTTCTCCCTAATCTGCTCGGGTTTTGACAACAAATCTTCCTTCTGCATCTCAATCTCTTTCTCCTTGGCCACGAGCTTTTCAGGGACGTCTTCAGTTGATAAATACTGCACTTGAGGACAGGCAGCCACTTGCATTGCCAAATCATCAACCAGTTCCTTGAAAATGTCGCCTCGGGAGACAAAATCAGTTTCGCAATTCACTTCTACTAGGACGCCTATCCTGCTGTCATGAATGTAGGACCCGATTCTTCCTTCAGCTTTGGCTCTGCTGGATTTCTTTTCTGCACTGGCTAGCCCTTTTTTCCTGAGGTATTCCTGAGCTTTGATGATGTCACCCCCGGTTTCTGATAGGGCTTTTTTGCAATCCATCATTCCTGCTCCGGTTTCTTCCCGAAGCTGCTTTACTAAAGCTGGTGATACAGTTGCTGTGAGCCATACAAAAGGCACGAGTCAATAGCTAGCACAAATGGATCACTTGTATGAGTCAGTGTCTCTCTAATGTACTATAAAGGAGCAACAAATGGAATTCTAGACACGTTAGGGGTATTTTGGTACTTTAACTCATCTTTTAAAGTACACGTTAGGGGTGTGTGTGACACGCAGATGACAAAGTCAAGCTTATGTCCATATACACCAGAATTTTCATCCTTTTTCGGTTCAACAGTTATTGGACCAAACACTGATGAAGGTAACCCGTTTGAAAATTGAAACTACAAAAGGTGTAAAGGATTTCCAAAAATCAAAGGGAAATCCCAATATATAGTACCCCGAAGTTTAAACGTTAGGGGTACATTTACCTTTGAGGGAAGCACCGTTGCTTTGTCCACTTAAGTCACTTGAAGTGGCACCGTTCTCGGGGACAAGGTCTACTTTTTCACTTTCAACTGTGGATGTAGTTTCAGCCACTGGGACGGATTCTTCAGTTTGTACTTCATTTACAGCACTTTCAACTGTGTTCTCAGCTACACAAGTGGATTCGGGTGGTTTAGCATTTTCAAATACCTTTCACCCCAACAATAGGACTTAAATATATACACCGAAATAAATATGTTAGATATCACTAAAGACTTGCATATACCTAACTGCTCTTTACTTTCTATGGTGAGGAAAAAAATATTGTTAACTTGTGAGAGTATTCAAGTTATCTTTAGGTTTTCAACAACACCATTAAGATTGTAATTGTAATAATAATGTGGTCGCAAGCAATAAAAATAAGTCTAGAAAATACGTCAGTTTCAACTAGTCACCTTCACTATCAAGAGGAGGAGGAAGATCCGCTTGCTCGCCAGAGCTAGTGATACTTCCATTTTCCTCTTCACGTTCTGAACTTTTTTCTGCTTCTTCTACTGTTTGAACTGCACCTTCAATTTTTGATGAGTCAGACTCTGTACTTTCTGGCTTATCACCCTCCTCTACTGCTTCAGCCATTGTTGAAGAGACATCAGCAGAATTCTCGTCCGTCTCTGAAACTTCAGAACTTTTTGTTGCTTCTTCATCAGTTTGAACAGTACCTTCAACTTCCAAAGAGTCAGACTCTGTGTTTTCTGTCTTCTCATCCTCTTCTACTAATTCCTCCACTGCACTGGCCTTTTCTTCAACTTTAGCTGAAGTATCGGGTTCTGAACTTCCTTTCACCACTTTCTCCTGCTCATCCAAAAAAGCCGATATCTCCTTGTTCTTCCGGAAGGCCAACATAAATGGATTCGTTGCAGCATGAACCACAGTTTGGCTAAGCTCCTGGTCAAAGTCCTCATTGTCTTCCTCTTTCTTCATCGTCAAAGTAATCTGTCCCCTTGCAAATCGCAATACCCTAACAGTAACTTCTTGCCCAACCTCAAGAGATGACCCTCCCATCATGCTTCCAAGTCCATCATCAGCTTCTTCTGAATGTGGAAGGAACCCTTCCTCCCCCTCGGGTAGTGATAAAAAACACCCAGACCGAGTCAAATTCTTGATTGTACCCTGTAGTTCCTGCCCTCTCACAAACTTTGAGGTTTTCGCCTCTTGTCTTCTCTGGCCCGGCTTTTGCTGCTTCCTTTGACCAGACCTTGGCTTGTCACCACTAGCAGTAGCATTAGCAGGACCATCTTTCTGTTGCTGGCGTGGCTTATTGGGGCTTTCATTTTCTCTCATTGTGAGAGATATGCGAGATGTTTCAATGTTGGCTTCAACCAACCTTACTGTAACTTCTTGGCCTACAGAGACAACGCTACTAACATCCTTAACAAAGCTATCGCTTAACTGGGAAACATGTACAAGTCCATCTGTAAAAGCTCCAAAGTCAACAAAAGCACCAAATGGCTGGATCGACCTTACTTTCCCTTTAAATGTTGCACCTGGAATGAGCTCTTCGTTCTTGACTGGCGGCATTTCGCTTTTTCTACCAGGTCTTGACCGTTTTGATGCTGTGGAGGACTTTTCAGCTGCATTTTCTGGAATATCTGAAGATTTTTCTTCTGCAACAGTCTGTTCTGAATCTTCTACCACTACATCAGTTTCAGTCCCTGTGGCTGATACAATTTGTATTGTGTATTTATGAGGCCGAGCATAGTGTGTTCGGTGTATTGGAAACAATCCAAAGGAAGTTGGAGGTAATACAAATCTTTGTGACAATAGTGTGTGTTTCCGAGATTTCTTGGGCAAACTGCATCTTGTGAGAGAATTGTTCTTCTTTATTGTGAAGGCTGTTCCGGGAATTAGAGAAACAGTGCTACTAGAACATGGGACTATTGTTGTCATTTTCACTTGAATCTTAAAGCTGTGTTTGCACTTAAGACAAATCCTTCATCCCGAGACCCCCCTGGTCATAGCACAAACACAATGAGAAAACCAGATAAGTTTCTTCTTAAGTTTATGAAGTCCAAGAAATGTCAGGCAACTATTTCGCTAAAAATGTGGCCAAGGGAATGTAGAATATGAAATTCTTTTGCAAGAATATACACATACAACAGCTCAAATTTTAAAATCCCTACAGACGATCACCACAAACTCTAAGTCATGCATTAGAATCAAATTATCAGATAGCAAGAGACATTGTAGCAAATAAGTGCTTAAGGAAAAGTTCAGAGTACTCAAACTTCATCACTTACTGTTAAACTGCAGAAATAAATTTCTTGGCATGTTTACATAAGACATGTCAAAAGAAAACATCAAAGATATTTCCGCTTCTAATATAGTTTATAAGTTACAGTAATTCGAATTTGAACAAATTGTTTCTCTAGCAATTTTTGTAACAACAATATTTTTCCAAGAAAAAGCGACTTCATACATCCCAAAATTCACAAATTTGAAGGTAAAAGCTCATAGTAACAGTGTTTCATTTTTGTATTGACTGTTAAGAGCAAAAAACAAGGTATTTTAGCAAAACTACACAATTCAACCAGGGAACTCCGTTATGAAATTCAACTAGAATCAAGCTTATGCTGAAAATAACACCATATTCCTAGACCTACAAACAATTCAATATTCACTAACAACCATCTAATTCAAATTAAGGTTTCTGTTCTTTTCATCTTTTAATTAGCGGTACTCATCCAAACTGAATTGAATAAGTATGTTTAAAATAGAACAAAATATTGTTACTTATTATTGAGCTAAACTGGATGACAAATGAGTTGAAAAGAACCTGCCCTAAATCGATTGCAGAAATTCCATTGACACAACTCTCAATTCATAGTAACAAAGTATTAGCCCTTGAGAGCTAAACAATGAGCTTCAGCTGGATTGCACAGTACATTATGAATTTTAACAAGAATGCAAGCTAATGCCAAAAAACCACCAAACCACTTCCATCCACAAAACTCTCAATTCACAAGCTACCACCGAAAATTAAACGCACTGAACAACCAGTGAGCAAAAATTTTCTTCCCCAATCCCATCAATAGCTAGAAAAAAAACTAAAACAAACACAAAGAAGGGACCATAACTCATCAAAATTCACATCAAGTGACCTAGCAGATCCCAAAGCAAAAGCCAATTAGCTTAAAAGGAAGCGAAAATTTACCAAAAGAAGTTGAATTTGCGGAAGGATAACAGAAGTGATGGGGATGGAAGAGCGTAATGAAGAAATGAAAGGCGGGGCTTTAAATTCTTATCCTATGCCTCTGGTTTTTTTTTCCTGGTTCCATAAACTATCTTCACTTCGCTTGGCTTGGCTCGGCTCGGCTCGGCTCTTTGGACCGAGTTTTTTGAAGCTGACGGACCAAATAGGCTGAAATAGCTGAGCAGGTTGGTGGGCCTGAACTTTTGAAATGGGCTTTTCTTAGGCCCATATCACGAATTATCTCTTCAGCTAGTTTACATGGGCCAATCATGGCCCTAACAAATCGAAGTCGGCTCGATCTCTCTCTAATAAATTAGGTAAGAACGCTTTTTCATATAACAATATACTTTAGCTTTGAACAATTGTATTTTGATACTCCATGTGATAATTTAAAAACTGTCAAAACTGCTTTTTCAAAAATAATAATTTGATGCTTGCAGTTACAGAAAAAACTTCAAAATAAAACTTTTAGGGATAACAACATGAGAAAGCAATTCCAAACTGATCCTAAGCCTAGAGCGAGTTGGCGGTATAGATAATATTTTTATGACCGTCATATTATATTTAGTAATTTAATATGTCAATAGTCTCCAAGCACGATCTAGTAATAACCTAGCAACAATGGAATTCGATTTGGCTTCTATCAAAGCTCTATTGATTGAGTTCAAAGATTTATCCAATTCGTTTCCATCAAATTACAAACCTCTTGCTTTGCTTCTTGCTCCTCTTTTTTCTAAATTAAAAGGGACTCGAAGCTATTGTTGTAGGGTTTATCATGAGTTTAATGAAGGAATTTAATTGCAGAGAATGTATGTGTGTGTGTTTTTTTTATGTAAGAAATGATTTTGTTATTGGTTTTTGTTGCAAAGGTTGTGCTATGGGTCAAGGGGTATACCGGTCGCTTGTGGTGCATTATTGCGCGAATCGGTTGTTGTTTACGGTGAGATTTGCTCAATTGATTCAGTGATATAGTTCCTGAAAATGATGATTTTTTTGTATAAGATGTTTTATAAAATGACTAAATGAAAGGATCAATAGGTCATGATTTTCTGAGTTGGTTTCCATATCCCTAGTTTAATAACTCTTTAATTTTCTCAAATGACATATCTATTACATATTCTTTAAATATTCATTATATAACCATTACAGAATACTACGAACTGGTTTCAATACGAAAACCAGCTATCATATGTACCATTACCCAGTCATTATACATCTATTACA
>CAOJBJ010785750.1:0-14212 GCA_948291685.1 Euphorbia celastroides
CGGTTTGCGTCCTGGCTCACCTCATTTTGGTGGAAATGTGCCTGGTCTGTCTGCAAATAGTCCACCGCCTAATCAATCTCTTCAGCGTATGGGCTCTTATCCTGGAGACTATCCTAGCCGTTCCAATAATATGTTGCAGCAACAATTGCATCATCAAAATGGGTTAATGCCTTCACACTTGGCTTCACAAGAGCATCATAGAGTGCATTATCCAGCTCAGCCACCGCTGCGCCACTTGTCAAATATGCAATCTCAGCTTCTTAACCCGCATCTCTCTGCATCCCCTCCAATGATGAACCGGTTTGAACAAGTTCTTGGCCCAGGCGATATGAGAGATCAAAGACCGAGAGGAAATTGGCACTATTCTCAAATGGGATTTGACAGTGGTCAGAGGTTTGATGGCGGGAGGCATCGGTTTAGATCCAAATACATGACGGCTTATGAAATTGAGGGAATTCATCGAGCACAACTGGCTGCGATCAACACTAGTGACCCATATGTGGAGGACTACTATAACCAAGCCCGTCTTGCTAAAAAATCAAGTGGCAATCAGCTCAAACACCATTTCTTCCCTACTCATGTGAGAGACATTCCTCCCCATGCCCGTGCTAATGCAGAGCCACATGCTTTTCTTCAGGTCGATGCTCTTGGTAGGGTACCTTTTTCCTCAATCCGTAGGCCCCGCCCGCTTCTTGAGGTTGACTCTTCAAACTCATCAAATACCGATTCAACCGATCAAAAAGTTCTCCAAAAACCCCTAGATGAGGAACCAATGCTTGCAGCTCGAGTGACAATCGAAGACGGTTTTTGCCTTCTTCTAGATGTAGATGACATTGATCGTTTTCTATCATTCAATCCCCATCAAGACAGTGGGGGCCACCTGAGGCGAAGGAGGCAGGCCTTGTTAGAAGACCTTACAACATCTATGCAACTGGTTGACCCTCTCGAGAACAAGGGAAATGGATTTGGCCTTTCTCCAGAAGACGACCTTGTTTTCTTAAGGTTAGTATCCCTACCCAAGGGAAGGAAACTGCTCGCCTGGTACCTTCAGCGCCTCCCCCAAGGCAGTGACATAATGCGAATAGTCACTATGGCAATATTCCGCCATTTACGGGTTCTTTTCGGAATTGTTCCTTCAGATCCTGGGACCCTAGAAACAACAAATATCCTTATTCGGGTTGTATCATCCTGTGCCCTAAGGATGGACATTGTCTCCCTTAGTGCTTGTCTTGCAGCAGTTGTTTGTTCCACCGAGCAGCCTTTGCTTCGCCCAATTGGGAGCTCTTCTGGAAATGGAGCTTCGGTTGTTTTGATGTCGGTTCTCGAGAGGGCAACCGAGCTGCTGAGTCAGCAGCACCAAGAGGGGGGCAGATATAGTGTCCTGCCTTCGAACCGAGCTATTTGGAAGGCCTCGTTTGACCAGTTTTTCGGGTTGCTAATGAAATATTGTACCAATAAGTATGATAGTATTATGCAGTCGTCTTTGCCAGATCCATCCAAAGCCATTAAGGATGAACTGCCTATGGAGCTCTTAAGATCGAGCATTCCTCACACTAATGATTTTCAAAAGAAGATGCTGTTCGATCTTTCACAGCGGTCCATTGTTGGTCAAGATGGAGAAAATGGAAATCAGGCTAATTCGGTTTCAGTAAAATCTTGACTCTCGTTCTAGAAGGTGGAATGTTTCGGTGTAGCATTGGAGCTGTGTACTTTAGTTGCTTGAATACGCACCCGAGTTGAAGGGCTGGTACGATGAATCCCGTGTTGAATAGGAGAATTTTGCTGTTGCAGGGGAGAATTCTTGGCTGAATGAGATGTTTCGGGTTCTGGAAAGTGTTCTTAGTTTGTTTTACAGATGAAATGTGAGGAGACAATAGTTTATTTTGATTATGTTTGTTTTAGGAGATAGAACAAAGCTCAGTTTCGATTAGTCACTGATTAGCCTTTTATTCCATATTTGTGGTTTCATATATCAATGAATTTCTTGTTACTTTTGGTATTACTTGATTTACTTTTTCTTTCATTTACCATCTCAACCATAGTTGAATGATCGTGTTTCTTATTTTAAAATTAGGTTGTAAATGAGCTGAGCCGAGCTCAAAATTCAAGTTTGAGTATGGCTAGTTTGTTCGCGACCTCATGAACGATCCACTTGTTTTTTTACAGATAGTATTTATTTGTTTGTGGACGAATTCGGATTCTGAACGAGCTTATGAATTTAGCTGCAATATCAATCTAATTTGTGACTTTCGAGTTGAGCTTAGCTCCAAAAACATGTAATAACCAATTTTTTTGAGCCGAAACATATGTATATATATAATGTCAAAATTATATCATTTTGGTATGGGAATATTCACCAGGCAACAAAAACAACTGTTCTATTTTCTTTCACTGGTCAAAAGACAAGAAAATTATCAAAATTTGTCTGAAAAAGGAGGAAAATCAAAATTTCTTACAGATGACATTCTCCTATGAAACTGAGATTCAAATCTAATTTTCCATTTTTAGCTATTTCTATTTATAGCTAAGATAAAAAAAATAGGACGAATTGGTTCTTCATTTCCTCCATTTTCTTTCCTTTTCTTCTCAACAATGAAAGTTTTTTACAGTATAATAGCATTGACCTTTGTTTTTCTCCTCTTACTAATCTATTCTCCAAATAAATTTTGGCTTTCAAATAATTTGATCCTTCAACAATGGTATCCTCTTCAAAATGGTAACTTTCCAATCCGAAAACACACTTCTTTTTCCGGGTTTTCGTTACATAGAAGAAATCCGGGTGTTTTGTGTAATATTTTCATATATTTTTCTTTTTTCAGAACAATATTGTGACTTGTTCAGTGGCCACTGGATTCCTGACAAGAGAGAATCTCAATACACAAATGAGAGCTGTTCATCGCTTCCCGATTCGAAAAATTGCTTCAAACATGGCAGGCAAGATAGAGATTTCCTTTACTGGAGATGGAAACCTGAGGCCTGTGAACTTCCCCGATTCGATCCCAGGATTTTCTTTGTTCTAGTAAGAGGAAAACAAATGGCATTTATAGGCGACTCGGTTGCCCGAAACCATGTTGAATCACTTCTATGTCTCCTCTCAATGGTCAGTTCAGAACAAATTTTCCCGAAAAATTGGATTTTGAAAAAATTCCTGACAGGTTGGCAATTTTCTTGCAGGAAGAAAAACCTGAGAACATTTACCAGGATTCTGATGACCGGTTCCGAACTTGGAAATTTCCTAAAAACAATTTCACTCTTGTAATAATGTGGAGCAAATTTTTGGTTTATGGAAAAGAAAGAGTGATCAATGGAACAAAATCCGGTACTTTCGAGCTTCATCTTGACAAGATTGACCGAAAATGGATAAGAAAACTCCCTGGAGTTGACTTTGCGATAGTTTCCGACATGCATTGGCTCTTCCGAAACAATTTTATATATGACAATGGTGTCCTTATAGGCTGCACTTTTTGCAATGAACAGAACCTACAAAGCTATGGAATCGACTTTGTTATCGAAAGAGTACTCCGACTAGCCTTAAATTACATCAACAATTGTGAAAAATGTGGAGGGTTAGTGACAATTTTGAGGACTTTTTCGCCCGCCCATTTTGAGGGCGGGCAGTGGAATTCGGGCGGGAGATGCAACAGGACAAGGCCGAATCGTGTGGATGAGATCGAGACAGAGAGCTTGGATTGGCGGCTGAGATGCGTCCAGGTGGCGGAGGTGGAGAAAATTCGAAAAGTGGAAAAACGAGGGAAACGATTCGATTTTTTGGATGTAAGTAAAGCGATGATGATGAGGCCTGACGGGCACCCCGATGTTCACTGGGGAAACAAATGGATGAAAGGTTATAGTGATTGTGTGCATTGGTGCTTGCCAGGCCCGATCGATGCGTGGAACGATTTTTTGATGTCTTTGCTTAAGAGATATGCTGATTTTTCTAGGCTTCGGGAGATAAATCAGTGAGAATTGAGCAAAAAACATTGCTAAATGAAACCCGTAAAATTGGTGGAATTTTTGTGATGTGTTGTAGTGTTTGAGGGATTTTCAGCAGCAAAAGGCACGGTTTTCTTCGATGATTGCAGTGATTCGGAACAAAAAAGAATTGTTCTGGCAAGTTTTGATTGTTTTGTTGGTTTGGCTTGTTTAATTGCTGGATTCATTTGAAGTTGTTCTAAGAACTTGTGTAGTTCAATTTCTTGTTAGAAAACTATGGATTGACCCTTTTCGGTTACTGCTTCGCTAGTTCATAATACCTCATTCGTTATTTTTGATCCAGAATATATGCTCATCAGGTAAAATAAAATACTCAGGCTACGATTTACAGTTGGTCTAAAGCAATTTTTGCATATTTTTTACAGTTCGAAGACTTATAGAAGATGTCACAAGTAACTTTTTATTTCAATAACTGCATATACAACCGTAAAGATATGAATAATTTCAAGTGTATATACAAATACCCCTGATTCATAGACCTCGGTCAAGTATAAAAATCGAGCTCTATTACAGCTAAACAACACAAAGCCGACCAAATCTGAAGCTTTAGATAATACATATCAAAACACGAGGAACATCAAAAGAATTGTTGACCACAATCAACTGCTGTCCCGAAAAGCTCTATTTTCAAGCCCCGAATGTCTTCCAAAATTCTTAATTCATACGCTTGGTCATGTATGCCAATATTTTCTCAAAATCCCAAGTCTCCCGAGTAAAGCAATTCCATAACAATAGGATTGCAGCGATTTGTCCACCTGCCTTTACTCAGCAAGAAGCAACACCGAGCTTCAAAATAAATTTAGCATTTTACATCGACAATTCCTCTTGTGATAGCTTTACAGAAGCCGCACGAATCATGTCCACAATTTCTTCATCGAGTGCTTCAAGATCACCCGATTGGCAAAGTTGGCGATATGAAGGGGCCAGGAAATTCGCAGCTACCTCGACCAGCTTCCATAGAGAGAAATCAGATGCAATTTTGATTACTTTGATAGACAATGGTCTAGCAGAACCGAGACAAGATACAACCATCGCGTAACTCAAATCTTGAACCGCTTCCAAAAGCCAGAATTCAGCAAGCCAGCAAAGCTCGAGATATGGTTGTAGTTCGGATAGCCTTTGCTCATTGTCCATGTTGTTCCATAAACAGCCGCTTGGGGGACCCGGGAGATCATCGGTGTAGAACCAGTCAAATAGCTTAACCATTGCCTTCCCGCTAACGGGAACTTTTATGGTTTGGGAATTACTGCCATCGAGAAGAAACTTCCGTTATGGTGTGAGAAAGTTAGCAGATTTTATAAAGGAAGCAAGAAGTTGTAACCCATCATCATTAAACCCCCTTCCAAAAAGGGCACCAGTTTGCCTGCTGAACGCAACATGTCAGCTTCTGATTGGAAAGAGAAAACTGAATGATGTCTTTGAAAAGTCAAAACCACTAAAAGCTGACACGTAGCATTCGGGGAGAAACCGGTGCACTTTCTAAAAACGTAAGGGGAAATGCGAAGAGTTTTAAAGGTCAGAGATCGGTAAGCTATTTGGGCTAAGTTCAAGGGGTTAATGATAAATATGAATGCATACCTCTCTGTCATGCCTGACTCAAACACGGCCCTCAAATAGTCACATCTTGACCATAACACAACTTTGTGTGAGTGTATATGTAGTACTACACGAGAGCACGTGTCACATGTCCAATCGACTGACTCGGTCCCCTCAGCCTCCAAAATGATGTCCCTGAAACCATCAATAGATCAAATTAAGGATGATTTTCCCAAGAGTACCATTTTCAAACATGATGTGTAAACCATGAAGCAAATAAAACTTCAAATCTATTCATTTTTTCTTGAAATAACAAGTATTTTTTAGATTCATGATTGAAAAGCCAGCAATGGCCCACAGTTCACGTGATTCTAACGAATGATGGGGGCTGGGGGTGAATAAAATCATCACAATTTCAATTCATAGGACTAAAAAGTGTAGTCGAAAGGCAAGAAAACATCTTTAAAAGTGCCTTGGAAAATCGCTAAACATCTAGCAGGTATTATTTAATATTTTCAAAAAACATAGAAGATGATAGTTGAAGGGATAAACATAACATATAGAAGTACTCAGAAGATAATTGAAGAAGCAAATCTTACGAGAAACGGCGACCAGCCATACCAAGAGCAACAGAAAGCTCATATCTAGGGAAACAAGCGCCCCACTTAGGACGCCTACCATCAAGCAACACTAACAAAGGCTGTAATCTACAGTGCTTGGCAAGAACTCTGACTTTCTTCACAAGTTCCTCTCCTGCACTGAAAAATCCTAGGTACACAAATTCCAACAACTTGACCAGTGCTTCATTGTCCACATGAGAAGACAAACGAATTTCTTTTTGAAATTTTCCCTCGTCAAATGATTTCACATTATGAGGCAATTCAGTACGAGGCAACACTGATGGACATCTAACAGCAAGTATGACACCATGGACACTTAAGGACTCCCCATTTGCCAGATTGAGAAGGGTATCTGCATATTCATTCATATTAAATGCTTTCCCAATGCACCTTCCAAGTTTACTTGGAAAACTGTATACTCCAAAATAGTTTAGAATCAATGCAGCATACCATTTTGTTCCAGGAGAAAAAGGTCCAGTGCAGATTTCATGGAGTGTGCTCACAAATTGAGCTTCAGTATATTCAGCTAGACCCGAAAAAAAGCCCGAATTGTCACCTGCTTGTGTAGAGTGTATCAATTCAGATAGCCCCCACAGACTATATAACATAAGAATGTCATCGTCTTCCCAGTCTTCGTTGAACACCCAACAACAAGTCTTATCACTAAAGATAGTAAGCCAATGAGGAGGAAGGCTCAACCTTCCAAGTCGAATGTCATTGCTTAAACACCATTTAATGAAGCCCATGAATGCATTTATTCCACCACTTTTAACAATATGACTTTGATGCTGTGTCAAACTGGAATAGCATACCAAAGCCATCAAGTTGACACTAGACTGAAGAAAGTTGAACATTCCAAAATTATCTTTGGGTATTCGGATGCGCAGAGCACGTAACAAGTATTTCAAAATGTCCTTCTCGGTTGACTCTAGAAGTTTAGAGAGGGCAGCTCTTGCTTTTGATGATATGTATTTGCTAGGAGAAAAGATTAACATCAAAACTGCCCGAGATACTGATTCACTTCTTATAGCATCAGATGCATCATATTGACATATTTGGCTCCCTCTTTGTATTGAATCCACAAAAGATACACTGCCAAAAAATGCATAATAACACAGATAATCAGAGCCAAGCAAAATTTCTCAAATGGCCACCAAATAAAGTTCAATTAAATAAGATAATCTGAAAAAAAAAGCTAGACATATTACCATGCACATGTAATAAGGATCTCAATCTTGAGTTCAGAGCCGTTCCAATTGGCACTAAAATCTTCCCTGCAGTGTGCTGAAAGCCAAGCAAGAAGGTTCCACAAAAAAGGCCTTAAGCCAAGGAAAAAATTGGCATTCAGACCCTCCCGAACTATAGATATCTGTTTGTCCAGATTAGAGAAACAATGGTATGATTCATCATGAAAACCATTTAGAAGAATATTGACAAGGACTCTATCAATTCTATACTTCCAAAACAAATCATGATGTCGCCCTGCCCATCGACTTATCATAGCCAAACGAAAGGCTTCAACTAGCAAGGTAACATCCTCATTGATTGTCTTGCCTGAATTGATGGTCAATCCCCTCATTCCATCTATAATAGCTTTAACAATAGGCTCACAACACAAGTTCATCATTGTTGAGCATCCCTGTTCATTTCTCTGAGCAACAAAAGATAACAATGACTTAATAATAGTTCGTGTGTAGCACCAACTAATCATAGGAACAAGAAATAAGAACATTACTTCCAAGGAAAGAATCTATGGTTCCCTTGTTTTTAATACATCAACCAATAAATGAGATGTATGGATTGAATCCAACCATGATAAAATCAAAACTAACTGTAGAAAACATTTTACCGCTAAACATTGGGCAAGTCTAAATCCCTCCGCCTGAACAGAAATAGGGTACGCTTTTCCCATACAGAGAACCATCATTTGCAGGAGGCCTTGACCATCTTCTAGAAGCTTGTTGGCCCCATTGCCACACAATGCTGACAGGCCAAAGGAAGAAAATTATCTTCAAATTGAAGATGACAAAAGATAATAAGTTGACAAACAAAATAAATGTTTCCCATTTACAATACCTAGAGCAGAATATAGCTTCAGAACCACAACCTTGATAGAAAAATCAGGTTTCGAACGCATAACTGCCAAAGCTTCCAAGAACATAGCATCATTCCATACAGGATACCGAGATTGAGGCCACTGTTGTAGTATTGTAACTAAGAGATTAGCCATCTCCTGGAAATATTCAATTGGCACACCAGCATCTGAAATTCGTGTTATACCATCAACTATACAAGAAACAGCTGATGCTTCAACAAGAATATCCCATGTCTTCTTCTCTCTTCTCACGCTCAAATTTGAAAGAATTATATTCAAAGCAGTAGCACATGAAACCGAATCCAATTCTTGAGACGATAACAAAGATAACAACGAATGAAGCACATCCAACAAGTAAGGCTGCAATAACATATTTGGAAACACAGTGATCAACTTCACGACGACATCAGCTGCCATATTTATCACAGCTTTACTCCTATTCTGAAGTATTGTAACCAACGCCCGAACTATATCAGCAATCGAGTCCTAAAAATTGAGGAAAACACACAAATCACAATATGCAAACACAAAATAGAGTTCATTCAATACAATAGCTCGTGATCTCATCTCAAATCGAACAATCTACCTTAACCAGAGGATGATACACATTGTCTGCAGATATACAATCCAAAAAAGAAGCGATCGATCGAACTACGTGTCGTTGTATCTCTATATCCGAACACCGCCATTTCAATTC
The DNA here is from genome assembly GCA_948291685.1 of Euphorbia celastroides. NCBI lineage: Eukaryota > Viridiplantae > Streptophyta > Magnoliopsida > Malpighiales > Euphorbiaceae > Euphorbia > Euphorbia celastroides. The sequence goes on from CAOJBJ010785750.1 coordinate 8,942, forward strand.
ATTTCCGTCATAAACTCTGCAATAAATCAACACCGAAATCCGCTCGTAAATTCAAATCTCGGGTACGAAAGCTTGAATTCCGGTTACCTGGAGCCGAGGTTGAGAGCTTGGTGAAGACGCTGATGTAGTTTGTAGAAATGGCCGCTAATGCCTCTGTTCTCTGCTGCGGATTGCTTGGAAGATTTCATCTGTGGCCTTTGATTCTTCAGTTGCAGATTTCAAAAATTCAAATTTAGGGTTTGGAAAGAGAATTGATTGATTTTGCAGAGCAAATGAATTCGCGGGAACCGCCGTTAACTGCCACTACAGTACTACACCGACGTTTAACACGACGGTTAACGGCGTTATCGAAGTTTCGGGTTATGTTAAAAAATATGGGCTGGGCCTTGTTTATGTCCAATTGGCCCAGTATAACTTTTACTCTGTTTTTCTTTTAGTTATTTCTATGAAACTTACAAAAATAATTCCTTGAGATTTTTTTAAAAATTTGCATAACTACGCTTATGTTAAATTATTGAAAAATGATACTATTTTGGATGTGAGTCGAATTTTGATCTATTTAGTTAAAGAATTCACTATAGCACTAGTTTTGTGAAAAATGAGTAAGTAACTAAATCAATGGAATAAAACAATTAAGATATTAATTTCATTGAAACGAGAAGAATGCAAAATAAAAAAAACCTATCATTGTGAGGAATAAATTTTTTAGAAAATGAAAAAAATGTAATCCAAGCTTAGCGAAATAAACCACTCAAAGTGCATAATACCAATTAAATGCATCAATTCAAACATTTTTTTTTTTTGAAAAATAGCGATAAAACGGTGATTTTCAAAACATTATTATCACACTGGTAAACATTAAATTTATTCAATTTCTTAAAGTAGAAAAAGTGGCAAGTTAGATATATTAGATAATTACCTTTTGTAGATGAGTTAAGGAAACAATTAGATAATGTGTTTTAAATTCGTCAATTTCTGTAGAACTTGAATACATAATCGATAAAGTAAAAAATTAAATTAATTAAATTTATACTAAAAAATCTCAATCCATAAAACAGTGCTGTTTATTTCAGTTTGCAATTAAAGCATGTGATTTTGTATAGTCAATTTTGAAAGAAGGCTACAAATTGACTTAAAAAAAAAAAGATTCCTGACCTTCCCTTTTTAATAAAAAAATGTTACATATTAAATATAATATACCAATATTTAAACTTTTGATACTCTATTACTATATTTTGGCTTGCATCCCCACACCTACGTATAAATAATTTATATATTTTATTTTGCCTCAAATAATACATACATATATATAGAAAATACAATAGTATGTACACACATGTATTTGGATGCGCATATATACCGCTGGTATTTTTTTACCAAATGAACTGATAATATATCATTAGGGCTGGTTTAGAAATCTATTGATGCGTTCAAAAAATACATATATTTTCAAATTATTGACTTCGGAAAAATCATGATCCAAAACCTATAAATCTAATATTGTACAGTTGATAACGAATGTCATTTCCATATAATATTCTCGTTTTTCACCATTTCTTTTCTTTTTTCTGTCGGAAGAACAAATCGTTCTTCCTGTAGTTTTTCAAAAACATATTATATTTTTGTTCTCAGAAATTTGGGAAAAACGTTTTTAGTCTTTAATGGCAACAAAAGCAAGCGTAAATTCATGTCTCGATTATGAGTGATATGGATAACAATATTGATGTAGCGTGTGTTAAACACTGACTTGAATATGTTAAAGCTAATTGAATGGTTGAGATCAATAACATCTAAACAACTACAATTTATAGGGCAAGCAAATTACAAATAAAAGAATTTAAATTACAAAGATTAAAATAATATCCAAATTAATTGGAATAATTTAGCACAACATTTGTAGGAGAAGAAAACTTACATTAAAAGATAGGGTAAGTTATATACCATAATCAATATGAAACATGGATTTGGACCAAACACCTAGCCTAGCAAAACTATTTCATCCATCACATAACAAGTTAAAATAATTACACCCAACATCCTCTAAAAAATATATCAGGTTATATCATTGATATATCCAAAAGATATATCCTAAATATATCCAGGATATATCATGTGATATGTCCAGGTTATACCCTGGATATATCCGGTCACCGCCGCCGTCGACCGTCGTCACCGTCCACTGTCACCGCCACCGTCCATGATATATCCTTGATATATAACGCTTGAAAAACACTAATCCGACGAGAAAACGCATCTCTTCACCACATCATGCCTGAAAAAAACAATCAACCAAACAACAGAAAAAATCGACAGAAATTGACTGGAATGGACGAGACCTGACAAAAATCGACCGGAACTGACGTGAATTGACTGAAACCGACGGAAAACTTCAGATCTGGATCGACAGAAATTGACTAGAATCGACAGGAACTGACAAAAATCGACCGGAACTGACGTGAATTGACTGAAACCGACGGAAAACTTCAGATCTGGATCGACAGAAATTGACTGGAATCGACAGGAACTGACAAAAATCGACCAAAACTGACGGGAATTGACTGGAACTGACGGGAAACTTCAGATCTGGTGTTGAAAATCGACAGAAATCGACCGAAATTGACAGGAACCGACGAGAAGGGTCTGAAAATGACGGAAATCGGTGAAAATCGACGAAAAACAATCTGAAATCAATAGGAAATCGACGGGAACGAAGATTTCCGGTGAGATTTGAGCGAGATCTGAAGTAGAAATCTGGAGAAGAAGAGGAACGTATTGTAAGAGAAGAAGAGAACGTGTTGTTTGTAATTTGAAACTTGGAGAGAATGAGAAGTGATAATTAGTTAGTTAGTGATTATAAATGTAATTATTTTAACCCTACTGATATCTCATGTAATTTTTTCTAAAAAATAATCACATATATAAGCTTATTGTATATATTCTATGTAAAACGCGTAAACAATAAGAAAATAAAAAGGAAGCAACTTGTGGTATACTCATAATCTCTTTTAATTACCTAAAATACACGTGTCAATTAAAACACAAATCCCACAACAAATGAAGGAAAATGCAATATGATTTTGTCATCTTAAATTAATGGACAAGTTGCATCTATTTTTAAATTGAAAATTATCATTATTAAGAATAATTATTGCCACTCACATCAATTATGATTTATTATGCCCAACTAATAATACATATATGTCACCCTTGTATTGGATAAATATATTCCACAAATCTGTTGATTGATACCCATTTAATAATTTTATCACTTCACCTTTTTCTCTCTCTCCAATTTCTCTCTTGAATTTATTTCACTGTTCATCAATGGCGATCCTCGCAAAGGCAGTTTTCCATTTCATGCCGACATCAGAAATAAACAAAAAGAATTATGCAATCTCAGTCCAAAGTTCATCACAAAGATGCTACAAAGTTCTTGAAGATCAACTTTGGTGAGTTAATTATGGATATATCCATTTTTAATACATTAAGAAATTATATAATTGAGTATTAGTGACTACTTAACGCGCTTGTGTTGGACATATCAATTCAGTATTAATTTGGAAATGAATTACTCAGTTTCAGTAAGTTATATATGAAAACTATTAAGTTATAGGATACTGATTTGAAATTTTCTCAGTCTAACGAACTTGCTTTAATGCATTTTGATTTCAGGTTAATATGTGCAATCGTCGTTTCAAAAAGTTGAGTGAGACAAAAAGAATGTTGATCAAATTAAAAGGGGACAAATTCTCGTCGCCAGAGTGTTTAAAAATGGTAGATACCCTTCAAAGACTAGGTATTGATTACCATTTCGAGGACGATATCAGAGAAATTTTAGAGACTCATTTCGATGTACTTTCCAGCAATAAAATTAGGAATCAGAAACACGACATGTCTCAAACTGCTCTGCAATTTCGGTTACTTCGACAAGAGGGTTTCTATGTCCCAGCAGATGCTGTGATTGATAAGTGATGACGGAAAATTCAAGAAAGAATTAGGGGCTAATGGAGTTAAACGAGGCGTCACAGTCGCCGGAGAAACTATTCTGGACGAAGCTGCCATTTTCTCAGTGAATCATTAACTAGGCTACATTGTGACGGAGCCAAAGTTGTCGCTAATACGTTGAAGCCTGTAGCCAACCATTTTGCATCTTCAAGTAGTTAATATGAAACAGTGGGCTAGACTTTGCAAAGCACTACTTGAAGATGCAAAATGGTTGGCTACAGCAAATTTCCAAAGGCAGAAGAATATTTGAAGAACACAATTGAAACTTCGGGGGTCAATTTGGTTCTTTTACATGCGTTTTTGCTTCTCAATCAAAATGTTACAAAGGAAAATGTGGAAATTATCAACAATGGTCCTCCAATTATATCTTCTCTGTCAGCCATTCTTCGTCTCTGGAGTGAATTGACAAGTACCAAGGTAACTAGTTTGCTACAATTTTGTCAATTCATTATTATTATGAAATTAATTTGAATTGCATCCATATAATATACATTAGATCTATAAAAATTTCGTCAGTAGCAAAAAAAATATTAAATGATATAAGAAACTATTTGAGAAATAAAGATATTGTTTTAAAATTTGTAGATTGTTAGAATTAAATTTATATAATTATATCTCAATATTTTATAATAATTAAGAATTATTTGAAGATGTTTTCAAACTCAGAACCTTACGCCTAATTTAAACTAACCTATTTACAATGATTATTTTTCTTTTGAATGATGAAAATTGAAGCTAAACTTGAATATACTAAATCAATAAAATAGAAACAATAATCATATATTAAAAAATTTTTGAAAAATAAGGCTTAATATGTTAAATCCATTTTTAACTTGGCACAAATTTGTAAATATTATTCTCAACTTTTAAAATTTGGTGTGCCAATTTGTCCAGTCACTATCACATGTCAGTTATGTCAGTGTTTAATTGATTTGACTTCTTAAAGATCTGATATTTTAAACCAAATTTATTGAATAAAGTGACAGTTTCATAAATTAGAAGTGACATCAACTATAAGATGATGCAGATGTATTCGAATATTGAACAAAACTACCAGTAAAATTCATTTTGTGCTAAAATATTTTGTTCGTGTAGTTCGGGAAAGAAGATCGGAGTTACGGGTGTTACATGTTGAGCTACATGAAAGAAAACGCAGGTAGCTCAGTGAGTGATGCAAGAAAACATGTTATGAACAAGATTTCGGAGACATGAAAGCAAGTTCATTGGCATTGTCTTTCTAAAAATCAATTGCTTCCAACTTCTTTT
>CAOJBJ010786250.1:0-14991 GCA_948291685.1 Euphorbia celastroides
ATTTATTTGATCCAACTTCGGTTCTATTATTAATGTTTCACCTTTAAATATGTTTTTTTGAGTGACTATATCATTTTAAAATGTAATTTTAAAATGTTATACATATAGAAGTTGTAAAATATAAAAACACTCCATTCCATCTGAACCTCTATCTTTTCCTATAGCTCATTTTTACACCCCAAGCTACAAAAAGTTGTCTGCTAGTGTATGGCAATTTTTTCAAGTGAATTGACTGCCCCCTTAGGTAGAAAGAGAAGGATGTTACTATTTTAGACCCAAAGAATCAAGAGAAACACAAGATTGATGACCCTCAATCTCTTTATTTGACCCATACAAGTCAAATTCTTTGAAGTTCTTTCTTGTGACTGAAGTTTGAATGCTTTGTATTCATCTCAATCTTGATTCTTAGTGAATGCAAGTGGTGCTCTGAGATTAAGACGCTCTAGCCTTACTGAATTGTTGTTACGCCAATTCATCGTTATTCACAAGCACTTCTTCCATTGTCAACTTGATAATCCATTTCACTAACTAATCATAAGTCTTCGGGATCAATGCATTTCTCCATGAGTCTCATAATAGTGCTAATCTGTTGTGTGATATAGCTGGTTATTTTTCTTCCATTGTGCTTTTTGAATCTATCTTTTGCACCAGAGGCACCGGTGTATTGAGCAGATTATGGGAATTAGCTATGATATCTCTCTACTTATTTGCTATTTATCCCAACTTGTTTCTTGTCTTTGTCCATGGACAAAAGGAATCTTCATTATATGTTGTTTTGATGACAATGCATATATAAATTTTGAAAAAGAATATCAGATGATATATTGGCTTTTAGCTTGCAAGGGTATACAACTTTCACATTTCTCCACTTCCTCTTTACTTGGAAAAAACATTTATATAACGTTGTATATGGTTTGACTTTATTTCCTCGTTTTCTCATTGAAGGTGCCTTGTCTAGGGTGTGTGAATATCTCTAGTTTGGCCCTATGGCTGAGCCACTTTCATCAGTGACAGCATGATTAACTGTCTTGTGAGTTGCTTCTGTATGCATGGACTAAGCATTGTTAATATGTGGACAGAAGTTGCAAAAATATGCCACTTAGGAAAACTTTTGCAAAAAAAATTTGCTTGAGGGTAGCATTTTTTGGCGTGCCCCATTACATTACTAACGGTACAATAACCATTCCTTTGTTTTAGAGCCAATGGATCCGATGGAGAAGCTAGCACCCAAATTTTCTAATCTTTGTGGAGCTTGTATTTTGCAGACGTTATAAGGTACTAAGGTTGCCACATATGCTTGAATAGTTTATGCTGCATTTACTATGAACATTGAATTTACTGTATTTCTATTGAACAGAAGTAAAATTCAAGGTGCTCTTGCATTATATGTTGTGTTCTAAGTTCTCCAAATAATAGAAATAACAGTATTTACTCTTTATTATCATCTCTCACGCTGTCAGGATAGAGGACTAAATATAGAAAATGATGGAAATTCTTTGCAATTCCTGCTTGTCAATTACTCTTTGGGTATTTCTATATGTTTTTGGAAGAAAATATTTTTTTAATCAATTTTTGATAGTTTTTATTTTCTCTCTCTTCTCATGGTAGCTATAGCTAATGGGGATTATACTTGACCAATTGCTACTGAGGATTATGCTCGACCAATGGCTAATGAGGAATATGCTCGACTTCTACCTGGAAAGCGCCCGCATGCTGCATTGGTAAGTTGTTCAGAGTGATAAAAACATTGGCATTTCTGGCTCGTACACTGAGCATCATTGTAATACAAACCTAAATTGCTTCTCAATAAATCCAGGGAGATGATCTAAGCTATCTAGATCCTAGAGGATATGGTTGTATGCGTGTCGAAAATTCCTTTCCAGTTGAAAGACTGAGGTATTTGCTTCAATTCATTGTAATTTAGTATGCTTGAATATTCAATACATAGGGAAGCTGTTTCTTACAAGACTTTCTACCGTAATGTCTGGCCATGAGAAGACTATTTTTTACTTATAACTATTCCCTTGACTAATGAATAATTATTGTTGTTCCCATGTTCAGCCGCGGTGAGGTTCCCTCAGGTTTTGACTCTCTTTCCTATTATCAGCAAAGGCGTGCTGATTACGTTTTAGGTATACTTTTTTGTGACGCTGCTGCTATATCATTTGATCTATGTAACTTTTACTTCATTTTAGTGGTTCATTTTGTCAGGTCACAGATATTCAGATTATCCAAACAGTTTACAGGTAATGGACTCATAAACTGCAGAATTTTATTCCTAGGAGATATTGTAGGGAATGTCTGGTGCTTTTCACTTAGGTCATGTTTGGTTGGGAAGAATAGAAATTCTAGGAACAGAAATAGGTATTTCATGGTCTAGAATAGGATGGAATGAAATTACTAAGTCTATTCCTTTTCTGTTTGTCTCTTTGTTTCATATTAAAATAATCAAGAATGGAATTATACATTATATAAGGTACAACATCGTCCTCCATAACTCAAGACCAAACCCCACCATGCATATATAACTAAAGTGTATGGATTCTAAATAAAAGCAATAATGTATGGCATAAGGAATACCTATTCCCCATGGTAAATAAGGAATATGTATTTCTACACTTTTGGGATGAACTTTCCAAATAATAGGTATTCCTAACTCTCAAAATCTAACCAAACCGTAAAATAGAAAGACAAGAAATGACTTCTATTCCTTGTCTATTCCAAAACCAAGCATAACCTGAGAGTAAAATGCCATGTGGTTAACAAAATCATGTATAGATCATATGTGAATATGACTGCAGTTATCTTTTACATGCATTGTGCTTCTTGCTTCTTCTAGTTCCAATTCACAACCTTACTTATGAATCTTCCTGTCAACGTCAAATACATCAAGATCCTTAAACTTGACAACTTTTGTCAAATGCCTTCCTGATGTTTGAAAAGTTCTAATTAGCTGCTTAAAATTGGCATAAGTGCTTTAATTTGCCCCCTCAACGTACGTGTCAAATTCTGGTCGAAAGATAAAATGTCAAAAATATCAAAATTTCAAGAAGTCAAATCAGCCAGTATCTACCACGTAGCATTAAGCTGGTGGATTGTTGCCAAGTTAAGAGGGTCAATTGAAACTTTTGAAAGTTCAGGGTGACAGCCGGCGAAAACTGTCAAAAGTTTAGGGTGGTCTTGTGGATTTGCCTTCCGTTAAACACAAGCTGGTAGAAGCAAGATATATAGATTTATAATTGACTGCAATGCTCCTATCTGGTTTGATTGCTATCCATTCATTTTTCAAATGTTTTTCAAATGGATAAGTTGGAAAAGTTCTTTTCTTTTTTACTTTTTGAGTAGCAAACAATCAATACTGGTTTAGCATGTCGTGAAATTTTGCTGCAAATTAATGGTCATTGGAGTGAAAAATCACATTTGTACACTTGAACTGCATTTTAAAACTGTTAATGCTGTTAATGTTTCTTGAAGTCTCAATTGGACTGAAACATTTGATTATTCTGACACTAAGTTTATGTTGCGTGTTGCATAATTGTCATATCTTTGTTGAAGAGTTTATGTGTATTTTGTGGCAGAGAGAAGAAGAACCTTACCGTGGTATTGCTAGAGATTACCATAGATGTGAGTTAGCTTTAACCTTCTCCTCATTATTTTCTGATTTCATCTTCATTATTACGTTAATAATCATTGCCCGATAATGCATGTCAATAGCATTTTGTAAAGCTCTGTGTGGGGGTTACGAACAGGGTTATCTAGTTTATGTTCAGCAGCTCTTTGAGTCTTCTGGAAGGCATAACTGATAGCTTTAGGCTGTGTTCTTTTGGACTGAATGGCCAGCAGCATAACTGTAATGAATTGAATCAAATTGAAATGAACTGAATTGAATGAAACGGAACTGAATTGAAACTTATTGAATAAGTATTGAACTGAACTGAAACATATGAAATAAGTATTGGAATTGAACTAAAACTTATTGAGAATGAGTATAGAACTTGAACTTAATGGGTAAGAACTGTACATAATAGAACTAAATGGAACTGAATTGAACTAAATGGAAAATAAATTGAAAAGAATAGGGCCTTGGTCTTGATATAAATGAGAAAATCCACCAAGATATGTTGCAGTTGCTACTGAATTATAACTCCACCAAATTTTCAAATCCTATCTGTTGATACTTGGTGTTTTTTGTACAGATTGATCAAAGTAGGGTGGAACAACATGGGAGCCGTCCTCTATTGTAATTGAATAAGGCGCTTCGTAAATGTGATGTTGTATATGCAGTTTTGTTTTAGCTTTTTAATAACTTTAGCTGACAATTCAGTTCCTCTCTCTGCGCTTGCTCTGCTTACTCGTGCTGTGGTTGACATTCGGGTTAGAGGTAGCATCAAGTAGGTTCGGTACAGTAGTTGTAAGTAACACGGACTCACAACTTTGACCTTAATTTGGCCCCATACATTGTAGTCAAGTAACTGTCTACTCAATATGTTGTACTATCAATTTTTTTTCTTTTTCATTTGACGCATTGTTTGCAGTGAAACAAAGTTTATCATATTAGTGAAGTCTGTTTTTCTTGTGTTGTAATAATCACAAAATAAGCTGTGTACTATTGGTCGACCGAATTGCCATCTTATCGGCGATAACAATAGGTCCAGGTAGCTCCCGGGCTAGGAATTCCATTGTACCAATATTACTGTTTACAGTGAAAACCTCTAATGCAATAGAAATGGAAAGGGAGCATTTGGAATAACATTAATTGCAGGATTCTGGCCTGGAGATCAATGTAAGTTCATCATATATCTTGTTATTAGGAACGATGAAATAGATACCATTTTTTGCCAGTCCGAGCAAGTTTTATTATATGGTTTCCAATGTTTTTCTCAAACGTTTTCAGTTGCCTTGCATTTCTTGAATTTATAAAGCAATCATCTTTAGATTTGCTGTAATGACCAATTTCAAAAAGAATAAAATAAGAAATAATGTAGGAAAATTATGGCGTCTTGACCAAATTCTTATATTTGGGAGGGTCAATCACCAATCTAATGATTATATTTGTTTTAGTCAACAAAAATTTCATTTGTAGTGATTTTCATTTTTTTTTTTATGAAAAAGAGAATCTATTAATGCTCAACCAAAAACAGATAGAAGAAACCTCAAGGCCAGCAGCCCCTATACAAAAAGCCTATAAAAAATAGACCTATCACAAACAGTTTTAATCCTTTTCAGAAACAAAGCCACACGACTCTTAACTACCTACTTAACTTGATCTAAACAATGATCAATAGAAAAACTAAACCCAGAAAATACACAACTATTACGATTGACCCAAATTGAGTAGACAATAGCTTTAACTGCAGATACCCTCTTTGAAAGTAGAAAGTTTCTGCTTCACAAGCCAGGACATCAATAGTGATTTTCAATTTTTCATATCACTTTCTCTTTTATTTAACTTAATTTTTCTTTTACGTATTCTTTACCGTGTAAAATTTTAAAATATTTTATTTGTTTCATTTTTATTTTAGAATGATGTTTTGTGATTAACATACTGTCTAACAAAACACAAGTTGTTTTAAAAAATTCTACCAAATTATTTTGTGGTACGAAAGAGGTAAAAGACGTTTATATCAGTGATTGTGTGCAATAATCTGTAGCATCAGAGCAGGATGAAACTCATCACAAACAGTGCCCACAAATTTAGCAGTACAAGTGTTACTTACGGCCTATGGGTATAAGACATACAAAATTTATGATATATACACCTTATAGTACAATCTACTATCCATAAAATCGGCCATATAAGCGCTTTACGCCACAAAATTGCACAAAATTTTTGGTACAAGTGTTTTTTTGCCACAATATGTTGCAGACTTGAAACCATTTTATATTTGCATCGTTCTGTGGTATAAAAGTGATAAACACCGTACCAGTTTTAGTATGCATCAGTTGAGAGTGTAAAATCGGTGTAAGCATTTTACAATTTACGGGTGCAACTGGTGGTGGTATTGACATTTTGATCGTAGTAAGAAGAAGAGGAATTGCATCAATCATGCTCAAGTTAACGAACAAGAAATTCAGCTTGGTATAAGATGAGTACACGGTTATTTAATAAAAGAACAAAAAAAGACATACATATAACTAGAGCTTGGAGCTTCCAACTTATTAAAGGCAGGACAAATGAAAGCAACATGCAAATCAATGGGATTCAAAGTGCAATGAATCCCATGATAAGTAGGAAAGCTGCAGCTAGAACAACGTTGGAGATAGAAAGTGCGTGGGAATGGCTGGCGGGGGGCTGAGCAGTGGGGCCGTTGGCCATGACATTGATGACAAGTTTCTGGCCTTGGAGACAGTGATCAGAGTAGCCGCAAATGTACCATTTTTTGCCAGGCTGAGCCAGTATGATCGTGTCATTTCCGCTGTTCAACACATTTCCAGAGGCTTTGCAGTCTTTGAAGCCATCTCCATCCACCTTGTACACATTGTGCGGTGCCTGGTATTGGAACACTGCATTCCATCCATATCATTAGATGACTAGTGTAACTTTTAATATCTGCAAGAAACCTGTTATTCCCTTGAACTTTAAAAAATGTGTTTGTAGGCCTCTTGATTTTCAAAATGCGCAGTTTGCGCTTGAATACCATGTGTCAACTTTTCTTACTTTCTTTCTACAACCGAAAGTTGACTCATCACTTTTTCTATGAGTTAAAAGAGCTATAACATCACTTTAAATAAATATTCAAGGGAAATAATTTCTTTCTTAGGAAAAATTGAGGTAACTACTAAAGTTTTGGCCTTACTCCAATTATAGAAAATTATAAATATTGGAAATTTTGTAAGAAAACAAAGTAAGAAAACAGAATGTGTGATTATATGGAATTGTATGAGTACCTAATGTGTCACCAACGTTGAAGACTTTGCCAGAAGCCCAAAGGGTGTAGTTAGGACCAACCTTCCAGGCTTCACTGTCCCCAACAATGTATTCAGTAGCCATAGCCACTGCTGGAAAAATAATAGCCAAAGCTGCATACTTAAAAGCCATTTGGAGATTAATTTTTTCAACTGATTCTGCTTGATTACTGTTAATTAATCTCCAAATGTTGGTGTGTTAAAGTGAACATTTTGAGCCTTATTTATAGTTGAACTCCTTGAACAGACACTGCCAATGGACGGGCGGCCTGCAAATAAAAACAACTATAAAAATTGAAAGCATTGGGTTACCCGTACTCGATGTAATCTGTACAGTACAAGCTGTTAGGTTTCATTCTATTTGTCTCTTTGCAATTTTCGTAATTCAATGATTATTTTAATTTAGTTATCTCACTCTGATGACCATTGTTTCGAGGGTGAAGTTTTTGTAATAAATTGTTTTCAATGTTTTAATTACATAATTTCATGCGTTTGCTAGTCTTTTTTTTTTTGAATAATTAGTAAATCCTTGAAGAGACTCGGTTCGAATCCAAGAGACTGGGTTTGAATCCAATGTTTTAATACTGTCTTCGAAATCTGAAAGTTCAATTCTTTTTGCCTTGTATATATCTCGCATGCTTTTAGCTTGAGAGTGCCAATGCATTAACTTAGCTGTATCAAAAGTTTAGGAGCTGGTCATGTGATCTGATTACTGATTTGGTGTATTGCTGCTATCTAGAATATTGGCAAAGCTTTGTGCTACTTCTTGTATATTTTTACAAGTTCTAGTCTATATTGAAATGGTTTCTTCTCCATTGGCATAACTCTAAGCATAGATGTGTGTATTGTGTACTCCTATATTAGGACTTCAAGACTGCCATTTGAAGCAGCCAAAACTCTTGCATTTGAGCTTGACTTGTGAATACATGTTAAAACTCGAAAAAAGCACTCAATCTCGAGCCTAAAGCCAACTTATTTACGTGATTTTATTTCTATTTTTTGTTTCTGAAATGGAATAGCTGGTAACCATAATTCTTCACTTGTCCCTCACACTTCTGATTTTCCTCTCCATATGTTACGATTCTTTTATCTGATTGTTCCTCCCCGTGTTACTTCATGATTGTATAAAAACTTCTATTTACTATTTTCGGACAAACAAACTGAATTGCTCTGTTTCCTCGTTTTTATAAAGCATGCTTTGCTGTTATTGTTGGCATCACATTGAGTCCCCTGTAAAAGATAATGCAAAACAGTTTGCTATCTTCTGTTTTTATGGTTCGAATTTATATTGTGCCTGAATTCATAAGTATGGTGTATCTCCATTTGAATATGCACCAGGAGAATCTGGTGGTAGCTTGCAATTGGCAATTGTATCTGATTGTGGAATTTTGTATTTAATATGCAGTTTCGGTTTATAAGAAATCACAGTTTTCGTTTTTCTTATTTGGTAGCCAACATGTAGCGATGGAGTTTCGTCACTCTTCTCTTTCTGATTTTTTCTCTATTTTCTGCAATTTCAGTAGCTTCTCCGTGCTCAATCAAAGAAGAACAAGCTACATCCAAGGCAAAACGTAGGAGCATACATCTTATTGAACAGCTCTCAAAGGTGAAAATATACACTTAAATCTGGAAATCATTCGTTTGTTTTCAATTTGATTCTTAAATCAAAGATTGATTGTACATAAATAATTGATCAAACAAGAATGCAATCATTCTGTTTTAGGCTTTACTGTTGATGATGATGATGGTATGGTTCATCTAGCATGGTGATGATTTGGGATTTCTTTCTGATTTGATGAATTTGAGTGATGAAATGGATTTTGTTTGGTTTTTAGAAATCGATTTAGGCTTTTGTTTAACTTTATATATTGTTTTGTTTTTTTTATTATTTGGTAGCTAACTGGTAGTGAACAGGTAATTATATGGTAGCTAACTGGTAGCTAACTAGTAATTGTTGATTGTTGCCTCTTACAACAATTTTATTGTTTTACATTTTCTTTCGAATGTTCATTTGTAGTGTTTATTAACTGTAATGTTCCCCTTCTATTGAAGATGTATTGTTTTACACTTTCTAATGCATAATTAGATATGTGATGATGAGATCAAAATCACACAATTGATGAATGCGCTAATTAGGTTGGTTTGATGAATGATAAGTAAGTGGTGATTTGGAGATTTATCTGTATCTAGCAGTGACCTTAGGATCTGGAACTGGGATTGCATGGTGTTATTTGTGATTTTATGTGCTTTGAACAACTATTTGTAAGGATTTGCTTTCAACAATTTCAAATTTGATGCTGTAGTTTTTTATTCAATTTCGATTTCGAATAGGTTACAATCAGTTTGCCTGTTGAATTGAGGAGACAAACTTGCCTGTTGGACGAGTGTTTTATATTCTTGGTGAAGCAGCTGATGTTTCTCCGGTAGTGAAGATGCATGAGGTGTGGTAGGATTTGCAGGCGATATTAACTGGAGGAGTGGCTAATGAAGAAGCTTTGGGAGCTGCCAATATTGTATTTCCATCAAATTGCTCAAGGATATCAGTTGTCTTTCTGGAAAACACGTTTAGAAGATTTCAATTCATCTCTCTGGTTGTGATGAAGTGGAAGAGATTTTTAATTTGTGGGAACTGAGTTTGGAGAAATAATCTGTAGGTTATGAATTCTATAGTTTCTTTTTTTTATCTGGTAGTTATATGGTAGCTAACTGGTAGAAAGTTAGCATGTTTATGAATTTTGCAGTTTCATTTTTTTATCTGGTAGTTATATGATAGTTAACTGGTAGAAAGTTAGTATGTTAATGAGCAATCGAAAAAAATTTGGTTTTATGAATTCACAGTTTCGTTCGTTAGCTACCAGGTAGCTACCAGTTAATAAGCAATCGAAAAAAAAAATCGAAAAAGTATATGACAATGGATGGCGTTTCGAAGATAAAAATGAAACGAACAACAAACTCTAAAGCGGCAAATAAAAAAATAACGGTTTTTGAGATAATTGCAAAATAAAGTAAGAAAATTAAGAAAAAAATGCTGATGTAGTGATGACATCATTAATTAGAGAGAAGAGAGGAGGGGACCACACAGGAAGAGTGGAACGTGGTTTTAGAAAAAAAAAGTTATTTGAAAGGTGGTTTTGTAAATGAAAAATTAGTTTAAAGTATTGGATGAAATTAAAGATAAAAATCAACACATTTTTATACTTTTCTCTAAATTTTATCAATATATGTTTTGCAAGAAAAAAATTAGTTATAACAATGGGAATACTGGTCAGTTAAGTCCGAGAATAGAAACATATCTAACAGAACGATAATGCAATAACAAAAATGTTTTGAAAATTATTGAATTTGATGACATTTTGTTAGGTCCAAACTGAACAAAACGTTCATTTCGATTAAATTAATAAACCAAAATCATCAATGAGAAAAAACCGATTCCTTTCATTTGTTTTATTTTTATGTTAATTTAATTAATTTATTCCATTTATCAAAATATATGTCCAATTATGCAGCTTTTAAACTTTACATATATATACTTTTATGAAAAACAAAAAAAAAGGTTAGAACTGAAAATCAAAACTCCGGTGAAATTCATTTCAAATTAATTTAATTCGATTTTTCTATTTTCTGCTTTCCTCTAGTTTTAATCTTGTAGCTAAGGATGTTAAACTGTTGAACAATTTACAATTAATTCGATTTTGGCTTGATCAAAATTTGACCAAGTTTGGTTGGATAAAGTTTGACTCGAACTTAAAATCAGCTAGAAACACTAATAAGCCAGAATCAAGTATATTTTTATTAGACTAAATGCATCTAGACCCTGAACTTGTCAATTTTTTTGTTCGGTCTCTCTGAACTTTTAAAAGTTTTTCTCACCTCCCTGAACTTTTTAAAAGTTTCTCTCGCCTCCTTCAAAAACTTTCAAAAGTTTCTCTCACCCCCTTAGGTGATACGTATCAACTTCTGATTGGTTTGATTTTTCAAACATATCATACAATTAAAAAGTTGACACGTGGCACCTAAGGGGGTGAGAGAAACTTTTGAAAGTTTTTTAAGGGGGTGAAAGAAACTTTTAGAAAGTTTTTGGGGTTTAAGAAACTTTTAAAAGTTTAGAAGGGCCGGACGAAAAAACGAACAAGTTCAAGGAAGTTCAAATACATTAAACCGTTTTATTATTCAGCTTGAATGCTCGCGAGCAGTCTTGTATAAAAAGTTTTCTAATTTTAGTGCCTATATTATTTATAATTCGTATACATGTTATATATGGTCTGTTCTTTGTACTATTATATATGGATTAAAGATCACTCTCGTATAAATTTTTGTAATTAGTATTTTTTATTATCTTAATTTTTATATATGTGCTTATTGGTTTGTACTTAGAAGATACGTAACTATAATTTCATTGAATACGTGAAGAATGTTAGATTAGACTCGTTAGCTGATCAAATCAAGTTGAGTATGTCACGAGTTCGAACCTAGCTAGCTAAAAAAGTTTAAGCTCAACAAATTTTAAGCTGGGATGAGCTAAAGTTTTTCATTCGCTAACCAAACTTAAAGTACGTAAGTTTGGTTTTGATTCGTTAACATCCCTACTCATAGCAGTACAAGAGATCACATGAGCTGAGTATAAAGTTGGCATTATCAACGACTGATATTTAAGCTAAACAAATGGACTTTTGATGCATTATTTCACTAGTTTTCATAAATATAAATCTTAAGGAAAAATGTCGAATTAGGAGCACTATACTTCATAAATATAAATATATTCTCTGAAGGTTGGAAATAGAATTTGCTGAAAATTATGATGAAGTTTTAGGTTACCTCCATTAAGATAGATATAATTTACACGAAATATTTAAACTCGTAAATTTTTTGTGTGAAAATTATAAAATATAATTATTTGAATATTTAGGTAAATTTAGACTCAATTCATCTCATTAACATCCCTACTCATAGCAATACAAAAGATCACATGTGCTAAGGACAAAGTTGGCCTTATCAACGGCTGATATTTAAGTTAAACGAATGGACTTTTAATGTATTATTATACTTGTTTTCATAAATATAAATAAGGAAAAAAGTCCAATTAGGGACGCTAGGTTTCATAAATATAAGTATATTCCCTAAAGTTTGGAAATAGAATTTGCTGGAAGATATTTAAGTTTGAAGTATACAAAATGCACACGCTGAAAATCATGATAAAGTTTAGGTTACCTCAAGTCAAATATATGTAATCTATACGAAATTTTTAAATTTCATAAATTTATTGTGTAAGTATTATAAAATATAATTATTATAATTGTCACATTTCTTTCAATTTCATGACCCTACCAGTGAGTATTTCCAAAAAACTTCATCCTTATCCGCTCACTTTTTGAGAATAACTTTTTAAGAAGTCACCTATCTCAAAACTACTTCAATTCAAACATACTTAATTTAGGAGTTATCTCGAACAAGCTCTTGGAAAGAAAACGCACCTTGTTAATATAAGTAATATGTATCAAATCTCTTAAGGTCTTCTCAACTATATTGTCCCATGTCAACATAGTCTCGAAATCATCTCAATTGGATACCAATTCAATTTACAACCTATGTCCACTATGTTGTCCCATACTAGTACAGTCTCGAAACTTCCTCTCATTCTGGTGTAAATCTGATTCAGTCCTGCCTCTATCAACATCCTTCATAACCGTTCTTTAATCAGGTCTTCCTACCTCGATGCCATCCCTTATTGAAATTGGGTCGTTACATTAATTGTTTTAACTTTTTAAATGAAGTATTCCATTAATATTTTATACTAATTTAGAATATATAGCATAAATTCTTAAAAATTTTGGAGAATTTTATGGTGTAAATCAATACTAAAGTATATGAATGCTGAAAACCATCTGTTTAACAAGGTTTTTTTTTATAAATTTAATTTAATGCAATAAAACTAGTAAAGCATGAAATTTTAATTTCAAGGAAGGGAGTTTATATTTCATTCTGTATCGATTTAATATGGTTCTCGATCACAATCTGTGTTAATATTTAAGGGTGATTTATGAATTCGTTAACGAGGAAAAAATAAATAAAGCACAAGCTCGTTCATTATCCATAAATAGAATTGATGAAGGATAAATACTACGGACAAGTTAACCAACTACGTATAATTAAATCCATAAATTTGACATGAATATATAGTTTTAGTAAACTATTTATACAACATAACCATATAAAAATTTATTTACATTATTTCACATCTTAAAATTTTATTTATAAAAATAACACTTCATTTATCCCACCCCTCTGTATCGTTTTACTTTCCAAACCCCCTCTCTCACCGCCACCTTTCCTCTCTCGCTCATTACCAACTTTCCAATCCCTCTCATGTGACTTCTTTCCTTTCCATTTCGTCCAGCGTCTTTGGGAATACTCCTCATTTGAGCTTCGCCGGAGAAATTTTGGCAATAGATGCGGTGTCTATTTCCTCGGTTTTGCGATCCACTTTTGAACCTCAAACTTCCTTCTCAATCTCCGTCGTTTCGGAATTTGTTTCAGTCAGTACCATCGACTAAATATGCCTTGTTTGGAGATGAATAGAATGAAGTGACTAGCGGCGAGATTGATTTTCATTCCGATTTCGATTTGATTTTCAATTTCAGTTTGCTTTGATTTTCAATTTTAGTTTTCATTGATTTTCTGCTTTTTTTATGTTTTTGAATTGCTACGATGATGAAAAATGATGCAATGGTGATGAAGATGAGGGTGTTCAAAGGATGCACACAAGGTATTCGATAAAATGCTTCTATAGTGTGAATGACATGTATAGTATATGTAATGACAACGTATTGATTGTGTATTATGTGTAATGGATTCTGTTGGTCCCTTAGGAGTATACAAGTCAGGTTAGAGGGGGGATGAATGACCCTTTTTCACGAAAAATAGTTGGCAATAAAAATTTTTCACTTCGGATCCAGACTCCGACAGACTCCGGATGCAGGCAAGAGAATTGAACTAAAATTTAAATTGCACAAAAGATTTTATCCTAATTCGGCCCCGCCTACTCCACTAGTAGATTTCTTTGAGGGCAAGAATCAAGCCGTTACAACTTATCTCCGAAAAGTACCCCTTTCCGGATGTGGGATATACCATTAAGCGTTCACCCACTTAGCTAAGTCCTTTCAAAGGGATATACCTTTTTTAATCAATCCCTGATCTAAAAACTAAGTCCCACTTTTCAACCTCCTGATTGAAATGATTTACAATGAAGTTTTCACTTAGAAATTTTCTAACGAATTGAAACCGGTGCTTGTTCTCTTTGTTTTGAATGTCGATTGCTTTTGAAACTCGTTAGCTCTTGAAAGCTTGAATGAATCAACAACTTTTTCGGGTCTCTAACTTGAGTATTTATAGGTTGAGAAATAAATGCGACCGTTGGAGGAGATTTAATCTGATCCGTTGAAGAAGTTAAAATCTGACGCATTCGGACTGTTGCTTTGGTCGTTAGACTCAATTAAATGCCCGTTTGAAATCGAGATGAATGTGCCAATGTAGGATCATAGGATTTCATACAAAATCCTTTGCTTTAAAAACGTCCTTGTACTTTCTGAATCGGAAGTGGTCTCCACGCGCTCCTGTATTGGTTGGTTGGTGACTTTATGTCACTATCATCATGCCGTTTTTGTCCTTTAGGACTTCTCTGTTCATTAAATGCTCCGATAGTTAGTGGACTGCATTTAATGCTCCTTGAAGACCGGATTTGATCTTTTCTCGCATACTTGGACATTTTGAAAGTGTTTGAGACCGGATCCATTTTTGTCCACGTGGATTCCAGATCTTTTCCTGTTGGCTGTTGATTCCGGATTTATCTAAATTCGGGTCTCTTCCTCGGTATTTAATCTTAGATTTTGTTTATCTTCAAACCATCCTTGAAGTGGGTCGAATCTTAATCTTCGGTGAGCCACTTCCAACAATCTCCCCCATTTAATGGAAACAAAATCCTGAGGAAAATATCACAAACATACAGACAACAATGCATATACTTATACTCCCCCACAATCTTAGGCATACATCTACTCCCCCATAATCTTAGCCTAAGGCTTCAATACA
>CAOJBJ010786380.1:0-15001 GCA_948291685.1 Euphorbia celastroides
TAATCGGTTTTTTATTCAAATCTTTTCCAATTGGTTTTTAATCCAAGGTTTTCTGAAATTAAGGGTTATAAACTCGTTTTTATCATTCATAAACTGATTTTGAGTCCCCGGGAGGTTCCGTTCATGACTCAGGATTGGAAAAGCTCAACTCTGCTCGACTGCGTTCTTCAAAGATTCGAGGTAACAACTCAGACCCAAAAGCTCTAAACTCCAGGTTTTGTTATTTGTTATGATTTTTTTTTGTTTTTTTCCATGCTTTGGGAGCTTAGAATGTAAAATTATACCTAAATAATCAGTTCCATACAGGGTATAAATCGAATATAACTTGTACAGTAATTTCCAGTTTTGTCGTGTAATTGTTTCATCGTTTTTCTTTAGGTTCAGGGTACTGTTGTATTTTTCTCATAATTTTCCCATAATTTACGCTCAAATACCATTCTAAAAGTGTAAAATCACCTTAATTGGGTTTGTAGAAAAAAAAAAGATAAAATTCACTGAAGTTGGCCTAAATTCTGTAGCGTTTTCTGGACCTAGGGGACTGTTTCTCAATGGCGTTAATTTTCTGTATATCGAAACTGATCGTGAACAATTTTCATGTAAACTAGACCTAATTAGGGTTCTTTACATAAATTTTGAGCTTGATTTGATTTAGGGAAGACATGTAAATAATTAATTCATTCTGCTACAACGTTTTCTGTAAAATCTAGATAGGTCTGTAAATAAACTCAAATTTGAATAGGTTGTAATAATCCAATTGATCTGAAATTTTTATCATAATTTCTTAACTTGTAAATGAATTCGTGGTTAAAATTTGATGTCAATCTGAGTTTGTTTGGTATTTTTAATAAATAGGTTTTTCCAATACAGTAAATCTGCCTTTTTTGTAAATAAATTCCTTTTTAATGTTTTGTAACAAATAAATTGCTTCTTGTTTTGTAAAATAGGTAAGACTTGTAAAAGTACCTTTTTAGTGAATTCTAATATGTAAATAATTCTCTTTGAGTTAATTAGGAAGACTTGAATTAATTTAGAGCTTAGGGTCAATTAGAAAAGTCGACATGTAAATTAAATTGGAAGTTAAAGGTCTTGTAAATTAGGAATCTTTTTAGTAGATAAATTCATTTGACTAATTAGGAATTGATGTAAATAATAAATGTAAGTTAACTTATAAATTAATTATTCTAAGCTCCTTTTTAGAGTTGTTGTAGAATTTCTTATTTTAATTGCTAATCATATTTTGTTATATTTTGTTTACATCTTGTATAATGTTGCATTGCTTGAGCATGAGAACAAGAAAATAACTTGAACCAAAATGTAGGATTAAGGTTTTAGGAATAAAATCAACGAACTATTTTGGGTGTTCCTTGTCACGAATTTGGTGAAAATAGTAAGCAAGTTGTCCGAACCTAGATCTCTGAAAAAAGTGTTGTTGGATCCTTTAAGGAGAGTTTGATGGCACGGATTTAATTCCCGATAAGAGCTGAATCGGGTTGCGACTCCAACACTGCCTTAGAACTATGTTTGAGGCTTTCTTTTTAATTAATTGATTTTCAACAATTGTTTTTATCATAAAACCAATCTCCAGCTGTCCCTTCGGTCAGCTCATGCCCCTCGATAGTCGGAATGTCGGAATAATGATGAAAACCGGAAAGGTCGGGTTTGCCCGAAACGTCGATCGCTCACAGATGCCAACTCTTAGTCAAACCACTCCAAGAACTATGAACTCATGGGATGTTAAGGTTGATCATTATCTCAAACTCCAAGTTATCAAAGGATATTGACATATCAATTTTGAAAGGTCATTTCACAGGACTATATCCATTAAATACACGAAAATAAGGCCTCATATGCGAAAAAAGGGAAATTGTATTTCCATTTATGCATCTCCTCTAGTGTTTCATCCGGTGTATGATATATAATGCATTTATGGGAGTAAAAATTAATAAGTAAATGCATCTGTACTTCTGTAAACTTTTACATCATCAAGCACTCTGAATTTTAAGAAATTACAAATGCCAATTAATCCTTCAATGCTCGCATGTTGAACACCTCATTTTTTACTTTTTTAAACTTTGATTTTTTTTGCTAGGAGGTTAATTGGTGTGGTTTAAGCCAAAGTAAACATTAATGTCATTTTTCCTCCTAATCACCATCTGCAGGTGCCATCAAAACCTTCTAAGAGAGCGTTGTGATGTAGTTCATAAGTAGAGTGAAGTAGAAATATCAATTGGGTGTAGGGCTGTAAGCGAACTGAACAGTTCAAGCTCGGATCGGTGTTCGGCTCGTTAAAAGCTTGCTCGGCTCGGTGCATTAATTAAATGAACAGTTCATGAACAATTTTTTGAGCTCGATTTATAAATGAACATGAACATGAACAAGTCAAAGCTCGGCTCGAAAGCTCGTGAACAAGCTCGATAAAAATTCATAATATAAAAATAAATTAAAAATTAAATATTAAATCGTAACCATAACATTGGAACATATAATATTATAATTGAAAACCATAAGTGACAAGAAATGAACAAGCCCATTTCATTTATATCATTTTTAATAAGATAAAGTAATCAAGAATCAAGAAGACTTCATAACTATTGATAATTAAACATTTTTTGAAGTTAAATTGTTATGAATAGTGAAATTCAGTTTTATATTTCCATGTTGTGATGGATATGTTTATTATTTAGTGACTCTTTTTTGTTATGATTATGAAAAAATTAAAAGTTTGCTTTATTTATATTCCTATTTTAAAGTTCGTTAGAAGCTCGTTAAAAGCTCGTGAACAAGTGAACATTTAATGAACAGTTCATGAACAGATTTTTTAGGCTCGAAATGAGCTCGAGCTCGGCTCGAGCTCGATAAGAAATTAGATGAATAAAGCTCGAACATGCCAAAGCTCGGATCGGCTCGGATCGTTTACAGCCCTAATTGGGTGAAATTCAATTGATACACCTTACAATGTAAAGGTGAATGGTTTTCAGTTCAAAACTCAACTTTTTAAGTTCAAAAAAAGAGTGCAATAGATATTGAAGGTACCAATTTGGCAATTTGGAAGAAAAGATCCGTTGGAATTCCTGGGTGTGTAAGTATGTGTGCATAATCCTGCAAGGACATCATCGATAAAATCAATGTTTAACTTGGTTTAAACGAAGTCATATGTTGAGTATATCAGTGGCATTATGCTTGAAATATTTTGAATTGTCGTGTTTCAATGATTAACTTTGTGATTAACGTTAGGAGCTTATAGGTTGGCGGTATATTCATGTCCAGTGAGTATCTGCATGAGGACTAAAAAAGGCTGGTACTTTGCTGTGTAGCTTGATGTACTGAAAAGGCAGCGCCCCCGGGGTCTAGGGGCAAGATGCCTTTAGAAAATTCGACACGTCCTGTATGTGACTCTTATTTTTTTTTAGAAAATTATAAGGATGAGAATAAGGTTGAAATTAATTATATAAAGCACCTCTACTCATCTTATCCTCATTAACTATCACTCTAAACCTACAACAACAGACATTCTTTGTTCGGCGAACGACGAGATCTAGGTGGCGGATCTGGACGGCGAGGCTCCGGGGACGGTGAGATCTTGGCGGTGGACGGTGAGATCTGGGCAGCGGACGACGAGATCTGAACGGCGAGATTTCGGGGACGGCAAGATCTAGATGGCGGACGGCGAGATCTGGACAGCGAGACTTCAAGGACGGCGAAATCGGCAGCAAATGGTGAGATTTCGACGGTGAAGCTCGTTCGGGCGGCGATGGTGGTTGGATCTCTGTCGGACGGCAACGACGGCCAGATATATCCATGATATATCTTGGATATATCATTTTATATCCTGGATATATATATCTTGAAGCTCAGTCTGGCAGTGACGGTTGCTGGATCTCGGTCGGACGGCGACGGCGACCGGATATATCATCATATATCTTGGATGGATATATCCATATCGTTTTTTTAATTAAGAACATGCTAGGTGTAATTATTTTAATTGTTTAGTCAGTGGATTAGATGGTTTTGTTAGGTTAGTTGTTTGACCTAAATCCATGTTTCATATTGGTTAGACCATATAAGTCGCCTTTTTTTTTTAGCTATACACAACCCCTTGATGCATTGATACACATAATTTTTTCCAGTTCTAAGTTTTACAACACTCAAACATCAGAAAATTCTCCAATATTTCTGTTTTCATCCGGTTTTAATTTAGATACCTAAAAAATTTCAATCGGACAGCATTTCGCGACCTCAGAAATATCATTATAAAATCTGCTATTAGTTCATTGTATAATTATTGCTGCTTCGCTTGAGTTAATACACAAAGACTTTCACATAATTAAGGCACGTAGGTTAGTTTTCTTGCTTCGTCATGCTGTTATTATTTTGTGTTTCCCAACTTGAAATTCAATGAGGCAGAAAAACAATTGTTTTACCGAAACATTGAACTTGGCCTATCTTTCAAAGATGATTTTAGAGAAGAGCAGCATAATTTGATTTCTTTTAGTAGGAATGGATTCAACTGAACAACTAGAATATTGGCAATGCCTACCAATTTTTAGTTTTGTAGAACAGAGATGTAAATGTCATGTAAGTTTTACAGGGACCTATCTGTATGCATCGTTGTTACTGCTAAATATATCGTCATTGTTACTGCTTTGTCACAGATTGTAATGATGCTCTACTGTTAGCTCCTGTATTTCATCAGCTACTTTTTTGCCCCTCAGTCTACTACAAAAGTGTCTAGTATTTGGCAATAATATAGCAGCCACAAATTAGGTTTGCTCCACTCCACTAATTTATTTGATTTAGCTGTTTGCGAAGAATTGAGTTTAAAAATTAGAAGGGTATCTCAATTATTTAACTTATTTAGATATGTCAGAACTATTTTAGAATAGATCGGGTGGGGTAATGCACATACATCTTCCTCATTATCATCTAATATTATGAGATGTTTCATGATCTATGTAGGTAAAGTAGAATATCATTACGGTAATTTTACATATTGACTTCAAATCCACAAGAAAGAGTTTGCTAATGTGCAAAAAGACCTTCAGTTATTAACATAAGTTGGTCATTTTACTACCATATTCAACTATAAAAACAATTTGAATTTCTTGTTCGTTAAATTTTACCAAAAGTACACTTCTATAAAAGATATGGTTGTTCAATAATGATTTCTACTTCCAGTTCATAAGCATAGAATTAGAATTTATGTAAGGAAACATATATTGATATACTATTATACAAAAATTTAAGTTCAAATTGATGACATTTTTCATTGTGATAAGAATATAATCCTCAAGGACTTAAGGTTAAATTTCACGTTCTATTTGTACGTGTTGTCAATGTCAATCTAACAATATTGATAATAAGATTTTCAAATAGATAGCAACATAATCAGTTATAAGGTGAAAGATATTTCTAAATTCTAATCAAATGAACACATTGCTTTGCTTCCACTTATGTAAACATTGCTCACCAACCTATCTTACACCGGCTGAATTATTCATATAAATACTTTTATTCACGGTTGGGCCATATTCAGTTTTGTAAGTTATTGTGTGTGAAATTTAAAGGTAAAAGTATTTTGCATCAAAAAAAAAAAAAAATTATTTTATAATTTTTTCATAAAAGTCCGCCCTTCCTATTAAGGATTTCTGGTTCCGCCACTGAGTTAATCCAACAGCATAGAGTGGAAATTTATCATTCTTCATAGACAGATGAAAACATGTGGATATTTTACTCAGAATGTATCTGAAATTTTTTGTCGAAGATTGCACTTGTAACATTTCAGAGAGGTCTAATATGTCTTATGTTGGCATAGATAAATGAACAAAAAGTGTTATTCCTTACAGTGGAAATACAATACACATCCTTTTTAAATAGTTATGATATTTATTTTAACAAAACTTTGATTTCAGACTTCAAAAGATGACAAAAGAAAATATAAGAAATCAATAAAAGTTACTCAATCTTGACATATAATTTTTAAGATAAAAAGACTTAAACTCTTCTTTTATTCATGGAAGAATGTTAAATTAAGATGAAAAAGTAAGTAGTATTCATAATGAGGCGGTGGCAGCATGTAGGCTAATTTTTTATACGTTTTTATATATGTCACAAACTCAAGCAGCAGCCTCTTTCTGTGACTATCATACAAATATTTTTCAATTCATTTTCCGGGGAGGTATTTTGATGTTATGAAAAGGTAAAGGAGATATAATAATGGTTAGGGTCCGAGAAATTCTTATCTTTATTATAGTTTACTTAAAATATACATCTATATTTTAGCCATATATCGATATGAAGAATGAAACTCTGAATTTTTGTTTTCTTCTGGATCCTACAGTCTACAGAAGTTTAATTTTAGACTAAAAAGGATGCTTTGACAAAAATCAAAATTCGATGATTTTTAATTTTTATAATTAAATCTAAAATTCATGAGATCCCTAAACGACTTGTTTATGTCATTGGGGAGTGGAAGTCGCTGTAACTTGTTAGCTATGCATAGATGGCACTTTGTTTTCAAGAAACAAGGTGAGCCAGTATTTTTACGCTCTTTTCCCATTTAATCATTAATAATATTATAGATATTACATGATACTTTACTTCGTGTACCTTATTTACTAAGGCGTTTAAACCGTGAGCGATCCAAATCTTTCAAACTAATGAACTTAGCCAGTTCAAATAATTTTAAGTTAAATACTATATAGAGGTAACAAGAAGGTTTGTTATCTCCTAATTAGGTTGATCAATATGAAAATCCTATATTTCTCATTCTAATTTTATCCGAGACTCGATTTGGATCTAACTTGATGTGTTTGTCCACCAGTTAAGTCTTTTAAGGAATTGCATTAGACATTATACCAAGTAGAGCACCAATAGTGGTTGAAACCTTAGGCCATGTGATTAAGGTAGAACTTGTAGACTTTAGAAGTCCCAAGTTCGAACCACATCCAGGATAAGTTGGAGATTTTCCTTTTAATTTATTGTAAGTCCATATAAGACATTTTTTTTAAAAAAAAAAGTAGACCACCAATATGTGTCTAAATACATGAGTTAATTTCTGATTGAAGAGATATATATGACATCTTTGAAAGTCAAGCCAACAAAAAAAACTGATACGAATTATTCAGAGGAAAATTTGATGCTTTTTTTAAGTTGAAGGTGGTTAACGGATACATTTTTACTAATTGAGGAGGTTGGTGGAATTTTTTAATATTGAAAAGCAATAAACTATTTATACCAAGTTAAAAAAGTTAATAATGCACCGATTTTATGTCTATCACTTTCTCAAAAGAATTATTATTTTGACGTTTTTAACCGTTATGAAATATACGAGAAAGAAAAAATGATAAATTGGTTTTTATTCCAATTACCACATAAAACACCAAATAAAAACGTTCAATACAGTATAAATTATTAAAATTATGACTGGGATGAATCAAAATTTTTATAGGCGGGGACTAGTTTATTGGAATACAAAATTGGATGTAGGAAGAAAAAGACAGACATCCTCTCATTCTCAAGAAAGAGGCAGATCCGCATTAATAGGTTCACCTCTTTTCATTACATATTATAAAATTAATTAAATTCTCATACATATATACCTCTCAATTATTTAATTATAATCGCATATGAAATTATACAGTATAATAAAAGAAAAAAACAAAGGTCATGTTGAGAGTTGACTTAACAGGTGTTATGCCAATCGAATCTCTGTTGAACTCTAAACTTGATTATTATATTACTTAAGAATTTAAAATTTACTAATTCTAATTAATTAATCAAAAAACACTCGCAACTTTTTTTTTTATGGAAAAAGGGATATTATTAAGCACCAAACACCCAGAAGCAAAAAGCCATTTACAACTGAGACTAACAATCTCTCATAAACAACTTTATCAATCAACATCTTAGCTCTCTTACTAAACATGCTCACTTCAAACTTGATATGTTTGATACACACATCAACAAGTTTACAACAACTGTTAAAATAACAAGCATTCCTATTACACCAAATGGCATAGGTCATTGCTTGAAGAATTGAAATAAGAACAGATTCAGCAAATCTGTTAAACCCAATCAATCCATTGATCAAACTGAGGAGAGGGCAACAACAAATCAATCCACTCATTCACTTTCTGAAATAGACTGATGGAGAAAGGGCAGCTAAAGAACAGATGTTGATGACTCTCAGGAACTCGACCACAAACAGTACAGGTAACATCAATATCAGGAATTCGAACTGATAGAAGATCCCTTGTCATAAGCTTTTTTTGAACAGCCAACCAAAAAATAAATTTGTGTTTGGGAAGAGCCATAGAACACCATACCTGCTTGGCATATTTCACTCTGACATTTGCACCAGAAAGCTCCCAATAACATTTAGATGGCTTATATCTACCATTAACAGTACTTTTCTTAAGCATGTCCAATGAAATCAGTTCCCTGAGTTTGAGAAGCTTCTTCCAATACCAACTACAATCATCCAATCTAACAACTTCCCAAAAACCAACATTCTTCAGATATAAAGCATGAACCCATTTGAGCCATAATGAATCTTTTTTTGCAGAAATCTCCCACAAATATCTTCCCAATGAAACTCTATTCCATCTAGGCCCCTCTCTGAAATTAAGACCCCATACAACTTAGGTAAACATATTCTGTCCCAAGCAACAGAGTGTATCCTATGATTCTTATCCTTATCACCCCAAAAGAAAGCTCTACAGAGCTTATCTATATCCTTAACCACATATTGGGGCACACAAAATATACTCATCCAAAAAGAGCAAAGTCCAAAAATGACAGAAGAAATGAGTTGAGCTTTACCTGCATAAGATAAATATCTAGTACCCCAGCAAGTAATAAGCTTCCTTATATTCTCAACCAAACTGTCACATTCATGTTTACTCCAATGGTAAGGCTTGAGAGAAACTCCCAAGTATTTAAGAGGGAATTGCCCTTCTTGAAAACCAGCCAGCTGCATTAATTCATTTTTAACCTGAGATTCCACTCCAGAAGAGTAAAAGGCTGACTTATTGAAGTTGATAGATAAGCCATAAGCAGTAGAAAAATGTTTAACCCCCTCCATTAAAGAAGTCACCGAGTCTTTATCTGCTCTACATAATAAGATCAAATCATCTGCAAAACATAATGAAGTCAAATTAACCCTTTTGCAACCAGGATGGAACTTGAATCCTGTAAACTTCAATCTCCATAGAAGAACTCTAGTCAATTACTCCATGATAAGCACAAACAACAGAGGAGATAGAGGATCACCTTGCCTCAATCTTCTCCCCCTTTGAATGAGCCTTAAATTCTGCCATTCAATAAGAGCACATACTTCACAGAGAACACACAAGCAGTAATCCATCTAACAAATCTATCAAGAAAAGAAAAAGCTCTCAATAGATCAATAATGAAAGGCCAGGAGACTGAATCATAAGCCTTAATCAAATCCACCTTGAACAAGCATCGAGGAGAAGCATTAGACCTATTATAAAGCTTTAACAAATCCTGTAGAATAAGTACGTTATGGGCCAACGATCTCCCCTTGATAAAGGCCCCCTGATTACTATGAACTAAGTAAGCTAACACTTCTGAAATTCTGCTGCAGATAAGCTTAGAAATACACTTATAATAAACTGTGCTGCAACAAGCAATTGGTCTATAGTCCACTGCACAAGAAGGATTATCCACCTTAGGAATTAGAACAAGCAGAGATGATGAAAATTCCGCAGGCAATTTCCCACATAGGAAAAATTCATTAACAACATCTACAACCTCCTTGCCAATTATATTCCGAGAAGCCTTGAAGAATCCTAATCCAAACCCATCCAATCCAGGATTTTTATTACTGCCAATATCAAACAGAGCTCTTTTAATGTCTCTAGCAGAGAAAGGTTTAATAAGGTTAATTTGTTGCTCCACACTTAGAACTTTTCCCATGGCCATATACTTCAAGTCAAAAGGGGAGGAACAAGTGGCAGGCAACCCCATTATTGATTTAAAGTGATTGTAAAAATGTCTCATGACCCTGTTATAATCCTCAATCCTGACTCCATTCTCAATGTAGAATAAAATTCTATTCATGATCCCTTTACTTTTCATTGATGCATGAAAGTAGTTAGTACTATCATCCCCCAACTTTAACCACGTAACTTTGCTCATCTGATGAAGGAACTTCTCATAGGCAATGCTAGCAGCTTCATACTCTTTAAGAGCCAATTTCTCTTCTAAGTAAGTTGTTGGTCAAAAAGGTTAATCTGCAACTTAGCTTGAACCTCAGATACTCTATTCTGAGCTTGTTGAAATAGAATCTCCACATCTCCAAAAATAGTCTTATTAAAGGAGGAGAGTCTCTTCTTTAGTAAATTGAGCTTCTCAGTTAGTCTCTGCATAACAGAACCCTCAACACTTCTACTCCACACTTCCTTTACTACATTAACATACTCATGATGATCAACCCACATATTATAAAACCTGAAGGGCTTTAATCCAGGCAAATCCAGAGTAATACTTTTAACAATCACGAAACAATGATCAGAAATAGGACTACTATGATAGGAAGACACACAGTTAGTAAAAGCATCAATCCATTGCTCATTACGAAAAATCCAATCAATCTTGGAATAAATTCTTTCCTCCCCTAGCTGATTGTTGTTCCAAGAATATCTTGAACCATTGCATCTCAACTCCTCAAGAGAAGAATCATGAAGCCAATTAATCCTATCCTCTAGATCTCTAGTCAAAATGGGATTTCCACCAAGTTTGTCATCCATGGTGAAAACAACATTAAAATCTTCTCCCACTATCCAAGGATTAGAAGAGGCTAAACTGCTAAGTTGACTCCACATACTCTTCCTACCTTCCATAGTATTGGCTCCATTATCCACAGAAAAGTAAAAATCACTCTGACTACCTACAATCTTCACATTATAATGCATTACTTGATCAGAAACAAAGCAAGAATGCACTGAAAATAGATCCTTCCTCCATAATAACAAAATTCTGCCTTCTGGATGTGCTTCCCAATTAAGAAAATAACCCAAACCACCAAAAAACTTACTAACAAACTTGCTAACAGACTCTGCATTAAGCTTGGTTTCAAGAAGAGTACACATTTCTACATTATCACTAGCACATAGCTCTCTAATAGCTCTATGCTTATTGATTTTATTAATACCCCTAACGTTCCATATGAGGAGACAACCCAAGATTAGGATTTGTTACCTGTTTCTGAAATTTTGAACCATCCTCTCCGGACATCTTCTTCTTTCCTTTTTTCTTCCTTCTACTTGGGGTAATCCATCGTTCATCCTCATTTGGAGTAAGAACAACTTTCTTAGTATTCAACACTGGAATTTGCTTCTCAGGCTCCTTTTCTGGCAAAGAGACTTCCTAATTAACCCCTGAAACATTTCCCTGAATCTTATCATCAATAGCTTTCTAAGTTTTTGGAACCCAAACAAGCTCTTTCTTCTTCTTGCAATCAATTTACTTATGCCCCAAATATTTACAATTAGAACATTTAACTGGAGCCCAATCATATTCAACCCTCTAATCAACTATCCTGCCAAACTCATTAACAAACTGAATCTCCTCCATCAGCTTATAGTCAATCTCCATTTCAATATGAACTCGCGTAAAATTAAGCCAGGTACGCTCCTTAGTAACTCTATCTGTCATTAGAGGAGTTCCCAATAAACTACAGATCGAGCTAAGAGAACGTTCATTCTAGTACTTCACTGGTGGATTCGGCAATTACACCCAAACAGGATCATATTTTATTCCCTTGAGTACATCTAAATCACCATTCCACGATCTGGCTACAACTGGTTTATTATCAAAAAACCACATTCCCTACTCAACTACAGAGTCACGAGAGGAAGTTTCAGCAAATCTCACAACAAAGTGACCATTAACCAACCTTATAACCTTCTCAACACCATAGTTCCTCCATATTCTACGAATAAATCCATCAAACACAGCTAAGAGAGGTTTAGCACCCAACACAACACAGATAACTGAATCATTCCATTGATCAATTTCAGCACAAACATCAGCAGGATCAATAACACATAAACGTTTACCTTCCTTAATGATAGGAGGAACAAAAGTTAGCTTATCCCCAATCAACTTAGCTTCAGCAGATCTAAACCCTTCCCAAGCTTTTTTAGCTGAAATCTGCAAATTAGGAGTTACAGCTTCTGGAACCACATCCTTCTTCTCCTCAACAAGCGAGTCAGAAGCTGTCAAGCTCGTCACATTTGGAGTAGAAGAAGAAGAGTTAACTTCCTGATTATTAGTAACCGATTGCATCTCTTTCCCTACGCTTTGCACAGGTTTCCGTTTGGGCCTCCCTCTTTTTGGCCATGAGAGAGTGAGAGCAAAACAGAAAACCCTTTAGGGCTATATAACACTCGCAACTTGTTCACAAGTAAATTAAGTGGAGTTGACTTGACCTAAATTGGAAAATTGAGGGAGATGATGAACCGAGAAAATTAATGGAACTAGTTTTTTTTTTTTAATAATCAGTAAATTTTTGAAGAGGCTGGGTTTCGAACCCGAAACTTTTCATCAACACATTGGAAGGTGTACCACTTGAACAAAGGCTAATTGGTAAACTAATGGAACTAGTTGATAGAGTCTCTAACTAATTGTAATAGACTATGCAACAAACTCTCCACAGCTTGCTTTTGATTAATCTTGTAAATTAGCTCTATATAGTGGCCAGTGTTACATAGAGAATTCATCCGATTCAATTCTTCGATAATAAATTCTTTATTTTCTCTCGATTTGCTTTATTGAGAGCTGCCATGGCTAGAAGACGTGTAGCAAGATGACTTGTGCAACAAACTCTCTTCAGCCGAATTCTAGATTAGTAATATAAATATTTGTTATTAATCTTGTAATTAAATCTATATAGTTACTATTGTTACATGAAGAATTAATTCGACTAAATTCTTTAATAAAAAAGCGATCTTTCTTTATATTCTCTCAATTTGCTTTAGTGTTTTCATGAAATCAGAGCGTCATGGTTAAAAGAGGCATAGTAAAACGGCATGTGCAGCAAACTCTCCACAACTGGATTAAAAAATTAGCCTTCGTAATTGTTTTTAGTTAATCTTGTAATTAGCTCCATATGGTGATTTGATTCGAGTCTTCAATAATAAAGAGATTTTTCTTCGTTTTCTCTCTATTTGCATGCTTTATTGTTCCCAGTATGTCACAAAGCTTTTTTGTGACTTCATGTAACAATGAATTAGTTTGATTATAATGTCTGTTCCCCCAAGAATAGTTGGTTGACTTGAGCTTCTCTAGAGACTTAACGAAAAGCAATCCATATTAATTTTTGCCAAAAAAGTAAAATCCAATTTTTCAAATATAACGTGAGCCACACATAAGATCAAAGCAGCAAAAAAAGTTTTCATTGACAATTTATTATATAACTAAAAAATCAATTGCAATTAGTTAATAAATACAAAACAAATAACTACTCCCATTTTCATGACTATTTCAAAACAATCCATTTCTTGGACGGCCTTTAAATTTCTCAAGAACCCCGTGCCATTTACTACTTTTTCCATATAATATCAACTTTACTGAATATAAATTTCAAAACAATAAAGGCATAATGTTTTCATTTAAAAATTAGTACAACAGAAGCACATAATTTTTTTTTTTTGAATAACAACCACGTAATTCTTATTTTCATTTTTTTCACAAATGCAATTTTAAGTTCCTTCTCTGATTGTGGTTTTATAAATTCAAGTTTTAAAATTTTGCTAGTTTTGAAACTAGCTAGAAATGCTGTATTTTGTAATAGAATAAATTTACATCTTAAAAGAATGCTATTATGATAATATAAACAAAGGCTATATGTATACGATGCAACTGTGTCAAAAATATTCTGTTAAAGGTAATCCGTAAGCACACATATTATTGGTAAAAAAACGAAAATGCCCATGTATTATCTATCTAAAACTATTATTAGCTTCCATCTTATAATGTGTAAATGTTTTTCTTTTCATTTTTGCGTTTCTTCAATCTGTTTTCAATATAAACTTAATTTATGAAATTTTTAAATGTTGTATATACGTGCCATGAAAACCATAATATGGATATATCCATTTCCTTTTTCCTTCAAAAAGGGATGACAAGTACACCATGAAAATTGAATTTTATGCATCGCTTAAAAATATTTGTTAACATGTATAAAAAATTATGGACCACAAAATAACTTATTTTTGTTAATTTCCAACTTACTATTTCATCAATAAATAATAATCAAACAACAGGCTGCATGTCAAAAAATAATTAAAATACTAAAGATCTGTTTGGAGCTGCTTTCCTAAATTACTTTCCTTAAAAGTTTCATTTTGAAGTTTTTCCAAAAAATATCAGATTATAGTTTTGGGAAAATCATTTTGATAGTTCTCAACTTTTCGATATAAATGATCAAAATGCACCGTCAAAATCGAAAAAATGATGTTATAAGAAAAGTTTGTAACACCAAATTTTGAGGACAGCAGCTTTGACAGCAATGTCAAACAGACTCTATGATTGAACCTTATCTATCAGCTTAAGCTTTTTGGTAAAACAATTTTATGACATGGTATCAGAGCCTCGTTAACTTAAAGGTTTAGGGATCAAATTCTGACAACTCCATTTGTTGAATTTTAACAAATAGTAGAATAGGCTTCTGTTATACCCGCTTCAAGCTCAATGAGCATTCGCGTGCGGGGGAGTGTCAAGAATAATATAAGTACAAATATTGAACTTACCTATCAATTTAAGCTTTTAAAATATCATGATAAGCGCTATTGACTGTGATCTAAAAAGAATCGTTGCGTTGAATCGCAAAGAAGAGAGGGAGATTGTGATTTTTTGAAATAGTAACGAAGAAGGGGAGAGTAGCGTGAGGAAAATGAAGGGAACGAATGGAATTTATGTTTTGGTATTTTGATTCAAATGTATAAGTTAGTTTATTAAACTTGGACTGGAACTA
>CAOJBJ010786757.1:0-11766 GCA_948291685.1 Euphorbia celastroides
TTAATCAGAAAGCCCTATCTATCTAATTATCCTAGCAATAGTTGCTAGAAATAGAGTAAAGTGCCTCAACATTAATGGAGAATATCCTTAGTGGTCCTGCTCAAATCAGCACTATTAAACTATGGTAATAATGGTTAGACAAAATTTCCTAAAGTGTGCATCTCTAAATTCTAATTTAATTCATCTTCAGAAACTGGATTCAATGCCTAAAGTATACTTTGTGTGCCATCTTTTATAGTATTTTTTGAGCCTTTTTAAGTCACCTACAAGTTGAACTTCATGTGTCTATTTAATGAATTCCTTATTTTAGTTAGACACGTCTAGAAATATAAGGATTCGATATTTCCATCTTCAGAAAAGAAAGAATAATAATTGATTAATAGAAAGACAAAATAAATATCAAGAAATGATCAATGTATTATCAGCATATCCAATCATTTTGTTAAGCTTCAGCATGATATTTCAAGAATGGGAAAATACAGTGCAAATTGGTAAACAAATTGGACGGGCGATATTTTTTTCAGTTCCATGGCGACTGTAAAAAAATGTAAAATGTTCAGAGGACATAAAGAATTTAGTGTCAAGTTGAGGAACCACATATGTATTTGACCAAATACATCCGGACCCTCTTGAAATTGTTCCGATTTGCCTCTCGCCCCTCTAACTATCAAAAGTTCCTATCGCGCAAAAAAAGTACCACTTTACCCCCTTCAACTTACAAAAAATGCACCGTTTGCCCCGCTAGATGGCACATGTCAGCTTCTGATTGGCTTGAGTTTTCAAAGAAGTCATCCTCTTAGAAGTTGAAAGGTGGAGTTCCAAGGTTTAAAGTTCATTTTAGACAAGTTTAGGGGAGTAAGAGACAATTAGGGACAAGTTCAAGGGAGTCTGGATGTATTTGACCTCAAAGAACATATGCCTTCATATAGTCATGCATGCATGGCATTCATAATAAAAACGAGAAGGCAGCAAGGTAATTACTATTTAATTTTTACAGATAGAACTGAAAAATAATAGGAAAAGAAATAACCTTGGGGTCGCCTTCTATGAGAGAAACTCTTCCATGTTCTGTGATTGATATTTATTTGGAAGAATGGACAATAAAATTCCTGACTGGGATGGACCCACCATTCTCACAGAAATGAGGTAGAGAGAGATTCATGATAATGACCCAGCAGCCTATTTTCAGCACATGAAAGCCACGTTACTCTTGCCTCAAGATTTTCCTGTAAAAAGCACAACTCTGTAAGGTCTTGTAAGATCAATTCATTCATGTCAAACAGCTACTTTTGCTTGGAAACTGTCCATTTGTATTCTCTTACATGCCATTAATTCTTCTATACACTCGTTTCTCTTAGTTACTGATTACTGCACAAATTAACTAAAAGAGACTTTGATCACTTATTAATCCACAGAGGACTAGCTAAATGGTGAATGAAGGGTGAAAGATGATGAATATTCCCTCCTAAATGTTAATGGAATAGGAAATAGACTCTGGAATAAAATGAGTTTTAAGTTCGGAATCGGAAAACATTAGTGTTTAGGAATCTCTGAGCTACCCAGATTCCCCCACAAAGTAAGCTAGCAATGTGATTTTGACCCATGAAGCTTCATTCATTTTGACATGAATAAATCAGTCTAAACAAAGCAGCTTCAGCATGAAAAAGCTA
This sequence comes from Euphorbia celastroides, assembly GCA_948291685.1. Lineage (NCBI taxonomy): Eukaryota > Viridiplantae > Streptophyta > Magnoliopsida > Malpighiales > Euphorbiaceae > Euphorbia > Euphorbia celastroides. The sequence goes on from CAOJBJ010786757.1 coordinate 1,671, forward strand.
GTGAATGTAAAATAGTATCAGGGGATAATGATTTGATAAATGTAACTAAATTTGGTTTAATTCCTAAAAAAATTTGAGTCGTGGGCCAAATTGAAATGCCACCACAATAAAGAAAGAAAAGGTGTAGAAATCAGCCTCATTTGATTAGAAAGAAAAGGTTGAAGACGCCATTCAAAATGATGGAACGTATTGACATTGACGCTTAATCTGAATCGGAGTAGGCAAATAAGTCTCAGACATGGCAAAAGGGCACTAATATGTTATTAATACTCACTTTTATTCCATAACAAACATAGAAAATTCGTTGTAAATTATTACACTTCTATAAAACAAAAATTCAAATGACTATTTGTCCTCCTAACCAATTACAATTCCTAATTAATTATTTTAAATGATCCCCGATATTTCTAAATAGATTGAGTTCTCAAACAATATGTTTCTGCTCCTCTAAATCATTCTTTTGAATCTGTTGTCAGCTAAATGTCAGTTGGTACTTCAGATTACTAAGCAACCACATACTCAATATCAGTTTTTATATGGATTATTATACAATATATTAAGAAAGATATCATCATGATACCAGTTAAGCACGACGACTATACAATTGAATGCCATTAAAATATGGTTGAATAGATCTAATTAACTCCAAAGCCCACAATCAGGTAAAAACGGGATGGCAGAGAATAAGCAAAACTAAACAAGCTCACATGGGTTGTAAACCTACTAAGCAGAAAAAGGGCCCTATAAGGTAAACTGGCAAGTAATGTAGCCACAAAAAAGATTCTCAATCAGCTATTAATTGTTTAATAAGGACACCACATATGTCATATTATCAAATTGCAAGGACAACTGAACACACTAATTATTAAGATTAAGACCTTGACTACAAAAGGTATAGCGAGATAAAGATGGACTCATTGGCTAGAGGTCAGGAGAGCATGATAAATAAAAGAATGTGAAAATATAAAAAATTAAGGATAGAGACGTACCTGGTGTGTGCCCAACCAAGATTACTGTAAGAAAGGAATTGAAATGACAAAGACAGCACAAGAGGGTCTCATCAAAATGCCAGAATGAATGACCCTGTACCTATTATCCATCTGTTAAGAGCCCCCGCTTTTCGAAAATTAATTCGACCCCTAAATTTTATACCTGCAAAAATTCAGCGAAACAATAGAAATTTGGAAGCCAAATTCAACCAAATATAATAATGCTGTAACAATATTGAAATATCAAAGGGAGAATGTACACATATAAGAATAAAAAACTAATTGCTAGAAAAAAATAAGTATACACAAGTTAGCCGATGCTTACGCATTACACGAAAGACTTAGAAAGGACAAACAAATTCACCAACAATCAATTCCAATGGTATACCCATGATTCATTACGTCTCTTCTAAGACCTCTCCAACCACAGCTTTTGCTAAGCTAATTAGGAGCTCATATAAATCGGTCAATCTATGCATAAAAGACACACTAAGCAAAATATGTGATTTACCAGATGAATGAAGGCAATATAAAAATCAAATTGGGCTGATAAATAATCAATTTATACATGGTTCCCTTTCAGTTTATTGATACAGAGGATACACTTCCATCACTAGGAAATGAAATTGAAAATCTAAATTAATCTGTGGAGGCTAAGGGACAAAATCCTCAAATAATTATTTCTAGTGTTACAGGCTTATGCATCAAGTGTCAAGAGCACATTTGGAGAAATTTGAGCAATGCAGAATCACTGATCAGGGGAGGATTTCAACTGTTGATGCTGTCCATCTAACATGCTTATTTGTCGTCTGAGTTTTGCGATATGAGCTTGCACCTAATAATAAAACGAAACCGAAGTGTCAACATGTCAATTACAGGCATCAGGAAATCAGAAAAATTTCCTAATTTCCCCTTAGAAAACATAAAAAAAACAATGAACTTATATGCATTCATGTCCTCCAGAACCAGAAGAATATATTTCCAACACCAATTCAATTGCAGAAGATACCACAATACATTTCATTTTCATCTTATTCAAACATCAACATAAATAGGCCTAATACATCATAAGCCCCCTGAACTTGGCACAAATACCCTACTACTGCCCCCCTGAACTTGGAAGAAGTCCTCTCAACCCCCTTAACTTGGCGAAGTGTGCCACTTTGCCCCCTAAATGTCATGTGTAAACTTTTGGTTGAATTGACTTTTCAAAGATGTCATTTTACTATTACCAACCAGAATTTGACATGTGTCATTTAGGGGGCAAACTGGTGCATTTTCGAAATTTGAGGGGGCAAGCCGGTTCTTTTTGGCAAGTTGGAGCAGTAGGCTATTTGTGCCAAGTTTAGGGGGTTGATGATGTATTTGGCCACATAAATAAGCAGAAGAGATTCTTCAGATTAAATGAACCAACTTAGGCATTTACAGCTAAAGTACAAAAGGTCCAAAGGCTAATACACAATTGAAAGGATGTCAAATTACCATAAAAAAGGATGTCAAATTCTAATAATCAAGATTTGCAAATCAAAATATATCAGCAGATCTGTCAATTCTAATAAACAATCGGAACAAACCACAAGAAATTGTGAACATTTTCCTGCATGCGCATCACATACACAGAACACAAACAGAAAAAACACACTCTCATGGTGCAAGAGATCAGGGAAAAATAACTAATTGGATGATTGGGAAAAAAATATGAAGAGCAGATACAACTAAGACAGAAAAATATACCACTGAAGATGTGAAAAGTGTAGTCTCATACACTAGCAACATGATCTGGAAGTTCTGGACAAACAATTAACAGAATTGAAAAGGAAAACAAAATGACGACATGCTTCTCACCTGTTGACGAGCTGCTGCAAGTTGCAAAAGCTCATCAGCTTCCGAGAAATTCGTAAACCACTGATGTAGAGTGTGTTCTTTCGTGTCACCTCTCTTCTTTTTGCTTGAATCATCATCAGGTACTGTAAAGACAAACAATATGATCAACCATTAATGGAAATAAACAGATATATATGTTTCAAGAAACAGAAAAGAGCAGCCTCACAGAAAGGCAAAAGGCAAAAATACCAGGAGGTAAAACAAAGCCAGCCGGTAATCTGGGGAAGCTTACAGCAGGATGATTCTGGACACGAGCAAGGAAACTGTCAGATGGATCAGGGAACACGATCTCATCATATGATTCCACAACAACAGGCTTCTTAGTCGACATAGGACCTGATTCCTCCTCCGGGTACAACTTTAAATGATGGTATCTGCGCAAACAAACCGTGAATAGGTCAATCCAATAATTCCAACATTCCAATTCTTACTAACTGGCCAAGAATAAACACCTAATCATCGTCCACCACCACCAGGAAAAACACTGGAAACCTCATTCTGAGAAAGGGTCAATTTAACTCCTAAATTGATCCTAATCAATCTTAACTAGACATGATACTAAGTTGATCACTTTTAATTCAACTTGTCACACAAGGATTTTCTTCCACGTCACAACTTGATTTGGTATTGGAAGACATTCACTGAACTATACCAATATTAGGACATATTTGTAAATTTTCTAAACTCTACCAATAATGTTAAAAGACGAATCAGAAGTTAAGGATAGATACAAAGCAGTCTCTGAAATATGTCGACTAATATCATGGTACGAGTAACTGGGATATTTATCATGATGGATAACATGGCATTGACTACAAACAGACGATCTGTTTATGTTCGTTGTAGGATATCCCTTAAGAGTGCATGCTTTTTACATCAAGAACTCATGATAATTTCACATAGAATGAGTTCGAATATAGTTTTCAAATGAAACCATCAAAAGTTACAATCGGCGGTAGATAAAGAGACTCACAAATTTAAGGGTTTATCACAGACATCACTATGGAAATACAATGTGATGGCAATCTCAAATTCACCCCATCCTGCTTCTGACAATTCAAAAGGTGGCGACTCAATGACTCTCGTTGGATTATTAAAACTGGAGTGCAGCTGAAAAACAACTCGCTTTATCACCACACTAATGTCCTCATTTGTGGCCCCACGTACATATACAGTCCATTTATGTGACTGGTACCTGATCATTAGAGTTAACAATAAGTACACAGTTTTCGAGTGAAGAAACAGCAAATAGTTATCTCATCTGAACAACAAATAAAATTTCCGCATACTCGTTTGCCTTCTTCCCCAGCCAGAATGAGATATTTCCATAAACTATTGGAATGCTGATCTCCAAATCCTTGGGCTTCTTATTCAGATTCTGAATAGGTAAGAAAAACAAAAAAGGAAAAAAGTCAGTCCACATTTGCATAAAAGTTACCCCATTTATAAAATAAAGCATCAAACATTCTAGCTACGCAAAATCATCACCATTTTAATAACTAATAGAATGGTCTATTCACGAAAACCAACATGTACGGGAAAGAAGCCAGAGTGGTCGAAACCACCTTCAATTAACTGTAATTCTGAGAATTAAAAGAACAAAAACGAACCAGAAATTGAATAAACCTCTGATTCAAACTCTATGCAGAAAAATCCTATACGCAGAAATTGAGCAGAGACATCAAAGAACAATGAATTAAGTTTGTGCCCATAATTTATAGGAGAGGTGCTAAAATTTGGAAAAGGAATCCAGCTCAACATGACAACAGTACAAAAGCAATCTCAGAACCGATACTAGGCAAAGGAACGCACAAAAATTTCTTTCACTAGGTAACATTGAGCTGATGGGAACAAAACTACAGTGAATAGGAGCTGAATAGTAATCGAAATCTAAAGCTAAACTATACCATAGTTACCTTCTTATCATTTTCCTGAGGTTTGCTCATATCGATACTGTGATTTGAGAGCAGGTCCACTTATTTCTGAAGCTTTTGATCGTTTCGTTTCAAGGATGAACAATTAACCGTATAACTGCTTCACAGATCCTTGAGTAATCGATTCAGAGAAATTAGGGTTTCAGCTCCGATTTAGGGTTTGAGCTTTGGCGCAAAAAATTTAGAAATATACTTCTTCAAGGTGAGTAATTTTATTTTAAGTGGACCAGCCAGATGTGAATAGTTACTTGCCCAAGCTCGTCTCATTTAAAATTTATAACATTTGTACGGGAATTAATTTAGTAGTTCAGTTATTTACCGACTGCTCATAAGTGTCTAACCCATGAACATTCAAAATAATTTGTTTCCTTAACATTGTCATGTTATCCATGTTGAGCATTTTATTGTGCAAGGTTAAAGCAATAACTAATGCACTACCTTGGATGCCTAACACATTTCTCTACAAAATACCAACAGTAATATACTCATAGCATGCACGGTATGCTCGGTTTCAGCTAGTACACGATTGTTCATTTGAGTACGAGAACAAAGTCTTTGCCCTACTATCACTACCATAAACCACTTCACCTAATTTACTAATAAAATTAACTTCACTCCATTATCTACCACTACTCCATTATTACTATTGTCACTGGCATCATTTTTACCACCACGACCATCCCCTTCGTAGTTTTCTTTGATTTCACATTCACCATCACCACTTTATTGTTGTTATCATCACCACCACCTTCATCACTGTAATTTTTATTTGCTATTGTTATCTCTTCTACCACCATCTTCACTTCTATTACTGTTAAATATGTCTCCAATCAAGTACGTCAATGACACTATGATATATGCATCAGTCATTTTCTTCCACCACAATTTTTACACCACTCAAGACTACCACCACTTTCTCTACTACTTCACCTCACATTTTCCATTCACCTCTATCGGTCCACCATCATCAGGGACAGCGGCAGGGAGGGGCGGGCGGGGGGCACGTGTCCCCCTCCAGTCGCCGGTTGTCTTTGTAAGTCCGGTATTGTGTCTCTCCCGAAGCTTGGCCAAAATTTGCAGGTTTAAGGGTTTAAAACCCTAACTTTGATGACAGTGAAGAAGAAGAGACAAGATTATTGAAACGACACTGTTTTGGGCTGTTTGATTTTTATTTTTTTAAAAATTAATGATGCCAAAACGACGTTGTTTTGTGGATGTCTGAATTTTAATCCCTCAATCCCATTAATTAGTTCTTAATCCTAGCCCCAAATCATGTATCAACTATTTCTGCCAAGTGCCAACCCTGTCGACTGAAATTGCAACTGTTGCTGCCAAGTGCCAACCCTATCACCGGCAACCGCTGACACCACGTCGGAAAAATCCGCCGTGTCCCGCCTTCCGTCGACCGCCAACATCCTTTTTCGTTCAAGGTTTAAGAGTTAAATTTTAGTTTCAATTTAATGAAAATTATGAAATATTTTGAGAATTATGGTCTATGAAATTATTAAGAGTACTTGATTATTGTTTAAATTTTGACATTCTACCCCTTGAATTGAATTGGTGATTGAAATTTATTGTTATTGTTATCAATTTATGAAATTGGGTAGTGTATGTTTATTTTTTTGAATTTGACATTGCCTAATATGAAATTAGTATTGAAATTGATTGTGATTGTTATTGAATTTAGAAATTTATTCTTGTAGATTGGAAATACTGTGACAATAAGATTTAATTTATATTGTGTTTTGTTATTGTTAGGAACTAATCCAATAATATGAAAAAGTTCTATACACCAATTACAAAGGAAAATTGAGGTTCATCTTATTTTTGTACATTTTATGGACGCATATCAATGAATTTAATTTAGATGTTCATTTTCATGTGTAATTTTCATTAGTTAGATGTTTGAATCGAAATTATATGTTGGTCAAAATATTTGATCGGAATTTTTCATCGGCGTTTGATAACCGCCGGCCAAGTGTCACCCGAATTTCGATCTTGGCTCCGTCCCTGACCATCATTGCCACCTTTTGCTACCTAAACTCTATTTTTTCGGCATATTTTATGGTGATTTTGTTTTTATTGTACTTTGTCACCATCTAAAGCAATAGTGATTAAGGGTAAAATAAGATTAATTTTGAAAAAAAAACAAAGTGGTCGCAGCCTTCACCCAATTTTTTCATATTATATTATTCAATATTTCAATATACAGTAACAGAAAAAATACACGTAAAATTCACGTATAATAAACCGAAAAGTTGGAAGTTGAAAGGGGCGCGACTAAACCAACACCTATTTATACGCAGAAGCGGTTTTCTTTTGCAGTTACACTTCTCCAAATTCTTCTTCTTCTTCTTTATCATCTTTTGCTCTCATCAGGTTTGTTTTTGTCCTCTTCTGTATTTCATCAGAATGTTTCCTATCACTCAAAAGTTGCTTCAATTATCCATTTTGGCGTTGATTCCGTCGATTTCAGATTGAAATGTGCAGTACATCAAGTCGGCAGGAAGAAGACGTCGATCCATTGATTGAATTGCGAAGATGATTGGATCATTTCTGTCAAGAACCCTAATGTAAGTAACTCTTATCGCTGTCTAAAATCCCCAATTTTAATTGTTCATTGCTCGATTTCTGTTTTGTTGTTTGATGTTTGAGTATGAATGCGGTTTTATAGAATGGTGTTTGGGTATGCTTACCCTGCTTATGAATGCTTTAAGATTTTGGAGAGTTCCAAGCCTGAAATTCATCAACTCCTCTACTGGTGCCGCTACTGGTATGGATTTTCAGTTCCGTTTCCTCAAAAAGATGATATTAGCACTGGAATTGTTCGGTTTTGAAAACCTAAATTCGCCTTACTTGTGCCAGTTTCTGTTTCGGTGCTTCCTGCTCCTTACACATATGCTTAATTTCTGCAGGATTTTGGTGGCGATTATGACCATCTGTGAGAGATTAGGAGACTGTTTGATTTCATGGTAATGTACATCCACAGCCTGCTTGTGGTTTGAAATTTAGTTTTGAGAATCCTACGATTTGATTCATATGGTGAACATAATTTACCTGAATTGGTCACAGAGTTTAAGATTTGCTTCAGCGAAAAATTAATTGAAATTTATGGGGTAAAATGTATCAATTGAATTGGTAAAGATTAAGAATGGGAAGTGAAACGAAGGAAGAAGAAGAAGACTGTTGAATTTCTAGACTAAAATATATTAATATCTTAAGATGAGCATGTTAAATGATCTATTTTGATGATTTCGTAATCATGAAATGCATCTTAGGATTCGAGGGTGGGCCTTAGTGTAGCGGTAAGGTTGCTGCTTTGTGGCTTTAGAATTATGGGTTCAATTCCTTAGTGCACTGGACCCCCTTTTTTATGTTTAGTTTATGCTTCCTGTTTGTAAAGGTTACCTATGTATACCGAAGCAAAGCTGGCGTTCTTTGTATATCTTTGGCATCACAAAACCAGAGTATGTACTAATTTTGTCAAAGAATCTAAATTCATCATCAAATAATCATATGATTTATTTGATTCCTGACTTCAAACTGCCTTCTGTTAGGGAACTCTGTATGTTTATGAAAGTTTTTTCTGGCCAATCGTGAAGAAACACGAGAAAGAAATCGATAATAGTTTGTTGGAGCTAAGAGTCAGAGGTGGAGAGCTTGCACTTGTGTACTGGGAGAAAGCTGCAACTTATGGACACACAAAGTTTCTTGACATTCTTCAGTATGCTTCTGCTCAATCGGGTTTGAGGCTTCAATCTAGTCAGGTATCTTATCTTTCTACATCGAATAATATGATGCATAGATGATTTACATTAGGCCAAATACATCCCTTTCCTCTTAAAATTGTCCCATTTTCTCAGGGCATATGTTCGGTATCGATATCCAAGTTGTTGGTCAAATAAGTCGCTATGACAAACCTTTTATAGAACTGTATATTTTGACTCGGAACGATACATTTTGGTTCTTCGTAGTAATTAATTAAGAATTGGCCTTCTCGAAAAAGCTTCAAAATCGTGCTTATTTAGGAAAAACAATCCCAAATCGGCCCTTATTGTAACCTCAAAAAGGTCCATGTTCCCCCTCAAATTTACAAAAAATGCATCAGTTTGTCCATAAATGTCGCGTATCAATTTCTGTTTGGTATTAAACTGCGTTTACAATGGTTGTTTTCATTCTCTCATGCAGCAAGGACGAAAAGTCGTGACCGATAAACATAGTGTTATCGAGCCAATTAGCCAGCAGGGTGCAACTGAGAAGCAGTGCATAGAAGCTGATCCGAACTCTAGTCAGCAGCAGGAGCCGTCTACTGAGTCGGGAATAATGCAGAATGGAAAATTAGACGCATCTCATCAGCAGAAAAGTAGACCCAACAAAGAAATTGTTCACACAAAACATAGAAGATTTAGGTTTTTCAAGAACTAATGCTTAAGCAACTGAAATTTGGATTTATAGTATTCATGTGACATTTTATCGGTAGTGTTATACTATTACTATATTCTTACATGTCAATACATGGCAGACAACTAGAAATTCGTTAAAGAAGACGAATTTGTGAAACTAATGACAGAATACTCAGGAGTACAATGTTTCGGTTAGAGTTAATTCATCTCTCGGTTTCTTCAATTTTGTCGTTCACGAGTCTCTTGTTTCCTCTTCTCCACTTCTCGACCCATGGTGGTAGTATCATGAACATGTGTATAACGTATCGTGGGGCAGAATCATCCCGAAAAAGTTAGTTATGGTTTGAGTTGGATGTACGAGTATGTCCATTGCATTGAACAAAAAGGGGTATCGGAGTCATGTTAAGTCGCAGCTAAGAAAATCTTAATCATCTTTATTCGTAACATGTTACATTTATCTTGTTGAATCAGCCCATTTAACTGACACGATTTTTATCATTAACGCACATCTTTTCAATCCATTTTGTATAATGTAAAAATTCATTTTGTATCTATTGTACGAATGTTAATAAAATCGGAATTCTCTTACATTTCGGATTTTTTGGCCAAGCTATGTAGCATCAGAATTCGTGAATTCTAAGAGCATCTCAATAAAATGTGTATTCTATTTATTTTCTTGTCACATAAGGATAAATAGACAATATGTTAAAAATAACTACTCCAATAGCTCTTCTATTCTCGTTTCCCATGATGATGTGTCATCATTAATTACACACATTGTCTATATGATCTTCCACAAATAGACATTCAAATAAAAATGTTGCAATTAATTTTATACTATTTAAATGCTAATAATGTCTATCTGGAAAATTATTTCCTTTTCATA
>CAOJBJ010786986.1:0-11340 GCA_948291685.1 Euphorbia celastroides
GGAAAAAAAATGTATGACTCCACAGTTTGAAAGGCATATGATATCAATATTTGAAATAAAACAAGAAAATTATCATTGCAATATATTCAATTTTAGATGAAGTTGAAACAGTAGGTAGAAAATAAAATAAAAATAAGCTAACCAATTTGTTTCATAAGAGAAAAACAAGAAAGAAATGAATATTTAGTTATAGAAAGAGAGATAAATAGTGGTTATGAAAACATGAATAGTGGAGAGAGAAAAGTGAAGACACGTTTAAAAGGGTCTAATGTTTTATATGGGTCTTCAACTATTCCCACATTTCTAGTTTAAGTCTCAATCTTTTAAAGTCATCAATTGAGAGCCTAAAGTATGAAAAGGGCAAATCACATTTTTACTACATTTTTACCCTAATCTAATGACATACAGTATTGAATTCTAAAAAGGTAATAAAAGTGCACGAGATAGAAAATACAATACTCTAGAAGGGGGTGAATAGAGTATGGAAAACAATTGCCAAATAATTGCGGAATAATAAGAACTGCTGCTTTGATAAGATTTTCCAAGGCCTTGAAACAGACCGTCAAGTCCTTGTAAAATATAAACGATATAAGCACAGATTTGAGAAATAAAAGCAGTAAAGGACACGAGGAATTGTTCCGAAGTTCGGTCCCTAAATAGACCTACTCTCCACCTAGGGGTCTCTTAAACCCGTAGGATTTACGTGTCAATTTTATTTATATTCTTCCCTTAGGATTCTAGTACAATAGAAGATATAATCTTTACTTCTATTTCCCCGTAGCTAAACTCCGCTACTCAAATACCAGCAATCCAATTTAATATAAATAAACTACGCCTCTTTTTTTCTTGCACAAATGTCGAGTATTATCGCAATACTCTAAGCAATATCAATCTCTCACAAAGAAATAAGTAAATATAAAACAATAGAGAGTTGAAGATCGCTTGAAGTCTGAATATGAAAGTCTTTCGCGCTGATGATGAAACACTTTTCTTAAGGCTTTGAGCTTGCTCGCTGAACTGAATTAAAGTGTTTCGTTCTATTGTAAACTGCTGCAACTTTAACTTCCTTTTATAGCTTCTGAATCTCCAAAAGAATGTTGCAGACAGGTGATTAAAGATCTCTCAGATTTCTTGAACGTTGAAAGAGGTTGAGCTGAAATCTTTATTATTTGAGCTGATTTGAATAATTAATCCGTTAAGATTAGCTGCGATTTGATCTTGTTAAAATCTAATCTCTTTTGACATGCAATCTCATTTGAAAAACCGATCTTCTAACAAAAATTAAAATCCGCATAAATCTGTTAGAGATATAATATAACAAGTCAAACAGATAAAAACTCAATTATTCAAAACTAATCTGCATTATTCGAGAATAAATAAAATCAAGACTTAAATAATCTTTTTGTCTTCGTCATCAAAGAGTCAACAATACGGTATCTCTAATTTCTTAAAATTAGTGAAAATATTTAAAACCGTACAAGCAGCGATTACTAAGTTTCACTGTAACCGTCAACAACTACAAGCATTTACAATTTGCATATCGCTGGCACATTGTTAGAATTAAAATATTCATCATAGATCATCAAGACATTAAAAAAATAGCAAGAAAAGCAAAATTCTTATTCAGTGGTGAAATATCTTCATCATTCTTCGGTCAAAACTCTTCATTGTTGAGCTTCTTCAAAAACTCTTCATTGTGGCGCTTCTTCAGTCATCATTCTTCAAATAATTTTGTATGATTTAAATTGTTTTTATTGATGTTATTTAATTTGATTGATGATAATTCTATTTAAGAAAAATTTTGAATTTGATAATAATATCAACTCCTCGGTAAAAAGAATTCAAATTCACCATTCTAAACAATGTAGATATATTGTATTGTTCACAAGAAGTGTTCGGAACCATAGGATGATAGGAATTTGAAAAACCCGGTCTAAACTTTAACTTTCATGATAGAAAATTGAGGAGCGAAAGGCAGTGAGTGAGGATTGAATATTTATGATAAGATAAAAATGTAATTTTTTTTTCTCATTTAAAGCCATAATCTATTTTTTATTGCAAAATTACTCCATTAATCAAAAGCAAAAACAATCGCATATAAAATAAAGAGTCTCATTCTCCTCTTTATGTGGGAGAAATCAGCAAGCCGAGCTAATTTGTAGGCTAACTGATTCATAGACCATCTAAGATAAATAAACCGAACCCCATAAAACTACTAGCCATGACCCGAGAATCATCTAAAACCATTCCTATTGGGGAACAAATTTGAAAATGAAAAAAAAAAAACTGAAGTCCATGTTTTCCTTGATCAATCGAATGATCATCAAACCAAAAAACCAATCATTTTATATAGAAAAAGACTACAAAAACCATCTCTACAACCAAAATTTCCACACAAGAGAAGCTAAAACACTCAAATTTCAACCGTTTTCAACTGTCATTTCCCTTAATATCTCCCAACTTCCACAACGAACAAAACGAAACAGGCTGAGCTTTCCACCATAACCCGATACACCGATCTTTCTCCTCCATTCTCATCCCCCAATTACTGTCATACTTTCTCAGCAAAGCCTTAGCTCCATCAGTGGCATCCTCACCAAAAACCCCCCCTACAAAACCCGCATTTTTCATCCTCTCGCACCATTTCTCCTTCCCTTCATTCATTTCTTTCCTATTCGCCATTGCCCTTGCCGCCTCTCCTTCCATCACTCTCCTCTCTTCACTTTCCCGGTTCTTAAAAGCCAAGCTTGTCGAGTCCAGGAACTTCCACAAGTGATCAACTTTCCCAGAAAAAACCGTTGCAAAATCCCCACAAGTGTTGCAACTGCAATCCGTGTTGTTTTCGCTTAGTATGATCCCTTTTGGCTGTAAAGATTTCAGCTTTTCCAAAAACTCGGTTCTTTCGGTATTGTGGTTCAAGTGATGGAGTCTGAATTGGGTGCAAACGATTAAGGTTTCTTCAGGATTGGAATTGACAGATTGTGGATTCAGATTTTGCAACGGTTGATTATCGAGTCGGTTGATTTGGAGATTGATGTTCATTGACTTGGCAAAAGAGAGCAATCTCGAGGCGAAATTGTCCCCAATAGGTCCAACGGAAAAGGGGGTTTCGGCGTTCGGGTCGCTCTCTCCGGCTAGTCAAAGCTTCTAAAAGAGTAGGCCATTGGACCCCATGAGAAACTCCAATATCAAGAATATGAAGGACTCCCTTTTCTTGCCCTAGAATTTGAAGAATTGAAGAGTTAGCCACGTTGTTAGGGAAAGAAAACCAAGGGCTAACCTCATAGAACTTTATCAATGATCTTTGGAAGAATTTCGGCTCGGTCAAAGCGAAACACAAGGGGCCTATTGAGGTCAAACTAGTTGAACTCGAACATGAGAGATGGTGAGTTAAGGCTCGAAGGCCATAGTAAGCTAACCGGTGGTTAGCATCGCCGGTTGGTGAGGCTAACTCATGGAGAACATAGATGAGGTGTTGAACCCGGGACAAGTTGCCGGCTGTGATAGCCGAAGCACACGGGTTGAGTAAATGTTCGGCCCATCTTCCTTCTTTTTTTTCACTGTTGTTCGGGTTGCTTTTGTTGCCTCTCTTGCTCCCATTCAATCTTTTGACCAGTAGTTCGCCTTCTTGGTCTTTGGTGTTCAGTTTTTTCTTTGGTGGTTGTGATGTTTCGGGGACAGGATCGTCGATAGCTTCCCTTTTTCGGGTTATTGGAGGCTCGGGTTGATCACATGTTGGAGATAGAAGACTAGAGCTTGTTGTGGTGAAACTTGTAGTGTTGTTTATTGGGATTTGGTTGAATTGATCTTCATTTTGATTCCACCATTGATAGTCATTGGAACTATAAGGATCATCTAAGAAAGATGGAAGGAACGAAACCGAATCTTCGAGCCAATCCAAGATGTGATCGGAGATGTGATTTGGCTCGGGTTCTTCGATGGTCATTTTGAAAAATTGGGAAAGTTGGAAATGGAGAAAAGTTCAAAACTTGAAGAGGAATACCAAGTTTTGAGGTACTTATTTTACTAAAAAAGTTAAAATTTGGGACCATGAACTTATCTTCTATTGAAATTGTGAAAGCTTTTCTTGGTAGGAGACAATATAGAGCATAGTTTAAGTAGGTGATGTGCTGTTGATTTGGAGGATATAATGTTTTCTATAAGAGGATTTGTGTTTTTTATATTCTTGTTAGAGAGAGGAATTCTGTTTTTTTTTATGATTTTTATTTCTTCCATTTGTATTTGCTACCTTATTTTAAAATCTTCTATGTCATAGTTGTTGAAGTTGAAGATTGTGATTGGTTTCAATTTGAATGGTCAAAGGCCGGCGCAAATGATGTTTATTAGTTCAAAATTAATACTATTTGTTGTTTAATAGTGCTTTGTGCCATTTAGATTCTTAGTTTTAACTCATTTTTTAAAGGTTATATATGGTTGCATATATTTTATGAGCTATACTCTTGGGTCAATTCAAATGATAGCTACCAAAAGAAAATTAAGACTGTTAGAACTTTACTTTGCTCATTTTTATAATCAAATCATATATATAGGTGAAACACTTATAACTCTAATGGATAAGTTATATAAAGATAACAAGATTGTAACAAGATTGGGAGAAGATGCCAAATACATTGGTACATATAAAGCATTTTTTCCAAGTTTTTTATAATAATATTTGATTTGTCGGTAGTAATGGTTCTTATTAGGCTCTTGTTAATATATAGGGCAAAAATAAACCCAATGAGAAGCCAATCCAATGTTTGTTTGACTTTTGCATTGCTTGGTTTGTCAAATGTTATTAGTAGTTGCTTGCTTATCTCATCCCTCACATGTACATATTCTTTTATTTTTGTACTTTTCTTAAATTTTTTTTATTAGTTCAACTTAATTCCCTCCAAAAAATTAAACTAGAATTGATGATAGCAGCCCATTTAATCATATAATTGGTATAGTTGTTGTTTGAGTGAAGATGAGAATGAGAGATTAAGATTAGAATAATGTTAAAATATAACAATTAAATAAAATATAACACTTAAAAGAAATTAATATGTTAGGATGTAGACTATCTTTACTTTGTATTTTACAAAGTAAAAATTAATTCGCTTTTTATTATCATGAGGATAAAATAATGGATTTTTAAAATAAGGATAAAATCTTCCGATCCGATATGTTAGTGATGCTTCAAAATTATGAAATAAACAGATAAAATAACTTTGTAAGAAACATTAATCTTCAAGATAAGATTTATCTAGTTTGTAGTGATCACACCTGTTGTCTATCGATAAATATTTCTTCTTTCTAAGTACTTTCCTTAGTATATTAATTAAAATTGTGGACATGATTTATTCGACACGTTACAAACGTCCAACATAAATTTTAACATAAATAATAAAGATTCCTCATGTCTTTCTGCGTCGTATGTGTATATTTTGATAATGTAAACTCTTTTTTTTGCATCATTTAAATATGCAGTTTTGGAATTATAAATGGATAACAACTTGGATAAATCAGCAGCCAACATGGAATACTTAATAATTAGCAGCCAATATGGAATAATCAATAAATCAGCTCATACACAAGGTTACAAGGTTTTAGCATATAGAGATTCACACGAGTGCAAGTTGATTTACTCGAAATAACCTACTTATTTTTTTTAAGAATTAAAATTTTGAAAACAAATTATTATTATATTTATTCATTATTTTTATTCAAACTAGTAGATGTATCAGTTGCATCAAGTCTAATTCGTCCCTACGCTGATGTATAAATATGGATATTCAGTTTTGGAGTTCAAAGTTATTTTAGTACCTACCTACAATAGTAATTAAAATTAGTTATTTTTGTTACTATCTGCAACAGTAATTAAAATTTTTTGATTACCATTGATTTCTTGAAAGTAAGTAAGGGTCGGTTTAGCATTGATTTCTTGAACTGCAAGTTTTTCCCAAAAAGAAACTGATTTGGATTTTCGAAAGTCAATCAAACAATTTTTTAATTAATTAGTCCGAAGAAGAAAAAATGTATTGTATAAAGCCAAAATTTGTTATTAAACAAAAAGTTTATGAGAGCAATTTACAGAGATGGTGATAGCAAATAGATTGCAAGTGTATGTAGTTCAATTAATACGCATTTTTAAAGAAGATTTAAGAAGTTACGAGTTCGATACTTACCCTCCTCAAAATTTATATTTAGAGAGATAATAGTCTTTTTTCCGTTACTCACAAGTGTAATAATTTTCAATAGCGATGTTAGAGCTAGTTCGCACTGGCATGAACATTCTTAACGACTAAGAAAACGTGTCAAAATTTTGTCTCAACATTTCCAACCGAAATTTTCGCCTTTCGCAATGAATAAAACATGACAACACTGCCAATAATTTGTTGTGGCAAGCACATGTAGAGGACAGTCGTATTGAATTCAAAGAAGGTGATGAAATTCAATGGGTTTTTGCTTGGTGGCATTATATGCATAGCAAAGAAGCAAATGGCATCCGAGAAAACGACAGCACACATTTAAGGACGTTTTGTCTTAGTTATCAAATTTTAGGGGTGTTGTCGTTTATTCTGCAGACAAAATGGCATTACTAACATGTTTCTCAAGTAATCTAAACGGTGTCGTTTAGACATGTGAAGGCAGTTGTCTCCTTAGATACGGCAGTACAAACTCAATCCAGAAAATATCTAATGGCTAAAGAGGATTTAGAAGTGCCTTATGTTGAAAATAAAGACTTTATAAACTATTTTTAATACACAAACGTATTGAGTAACTTTTTTGTATAGAGAAATTGAAGGTAAATTTGGAGTTGTTTTTCAGGGGTTGCGGTTCAAAAAACTTCATTTTCATCCCTTTTAATAACAATAGAGTTCGATTTTGGAAAAACAACGTCAAACTCTCTTAATTGATTAGCATCAACAATTGAAATTTATTATTCAAATTAAACTCCAGTATATTAGAGTATACATTTTACATAGAATATTCTAATGTTATATCACGAGTGTTCAATATATGAATTCTACATACACTAGAAAATCTTATATAAGATATATATTTTAATGCAATACATTATTGTGAGAAAAATTGTGAGGTCAGACTTTGAGACATCAAATGGGAAAAAAATTCCGAACCAGTTCTTACCTTACCACTTATCAATACACCCTAACAGTCGTGATAAACGTTTGTATATAACACGAGTTTAACTGTTAAATTTTTCGAACAAACGATTTGTGATATCATTACATGACAAACAATCAATAAGCAAAAAAACTCTTAAATCCAAACTATTCCGTTTTCATTTCAGGGAATCTAAATTCATGTCATTGAAACCAAGTATACAATCAATCAATGTACCAGCAAGGTGTAGCTCAGCTGACAACATATGCTAAGTATGTGGGGGAGAACAAAGTTCAAACCTTTACTGTGACTAAGTCCCAAATATCTCAATGAAGATACTTGTAAGTATTAAAAAAAATACAACCCATCAATGCATATATGATGATTCCAAGAGATAGAAATTGAAGGGGAGTCATTTCAGGTGTAAGTGAAATAAAAAAGAAACACATAGGAAAAGCAAAGAAAAGGGGAGGCCAGGTGATTGGAAATAAGAAGCTAAAAGGGTGAAAGAAGAGAAAGGAGAGGGCAGAGAGCCTTAAAGAAACCAAAATGGAAAGAAAAGTATTGAAGAGAGATGTTGGTACACAAAGGGTTAATCAATGCAAAAGCTGAGTTAGTTGAGTCACAGTAAACAGTAGCCCATGTGTATTGGCTCAGTCTTAATGGTTCATAATGGCACACATCATCAAATACCTTTATAGGTGGTCAGACTCAAAATTGACACACCAATGCCAATACCTATGGAGGGATATTGCACTATTATTGACTGATACTTTAATATTATGGAAAATGCACATTGAACATTCCTATTTACATTTTTCAACGTTACCAGTGTCACAAGAAACTCTCTAAATTTAGTAGCAAATATTTACTTCAGTCTCTTAAAATCGGAAAAATCATTGACTTCGATCTCATTATTATACATATAACTTTTCTTCGTAACTACCTAACTACCATTTTTCATTTACCTTATACCAAAACAATATAACGGATTCTGAGGGTCAAAGTTGTATGTTCATGGACCGAAGTTAATGTTCTTTCCGACTAATGGGGTTGAAGTGAATTTTTTTACCATATTCAAAGGACTTTTAGTGACACCTACAAATTAAGACGAAATTTAAAAAAAAGTTTATCAAATTAAGCATGACAAGCATGCATTTTGCACTGATATTATAAGTACAACCCAATTCATAATGCAATTCAAGTTTGCAGAAGAACGAAAACTAAATTCAAATAGTATTGAACACAAGGTCATCATTGTTTATTTAAATTGATATATAATATAACTAAGAATGATTTACAGTAAACTGGGTTAAATTAGTGAAATTCCGAAGTAATTACGGGTAAAATACAGCAGTTGCAGAATGGGAAGACTGAATGATTCTGTTGTGTTTACTGTATTCTAACTATTCAGGGGGAGCCACTGTCAAATTGTCCAGTACAGCATTTTTTTAGCTCAATCTGACTTTCAATCCAAATGAATCTAGTACAGTATTTTTCTTTTTTTAGTAATAAGTAAGCATTTTACTTAAATTATTGATTGCAGGGCTTGAGTTCATAACCCTATATTTATTGGATTTTCTAATAAAGTGTGGTGGCCAATAGACTAAGACTAAGACTGGTAGTTAATCTAGTACAGTATTTAACATGTCAGTTAAATGAATCCAAATGATGCAATTTTATAGCAGATTGGCATTGCTTAAATTTTCATTTATATCACCAAAAATTAACTTTTTCCTGCACCAAATATGGCTCCAATTTTTTCACCCTTTTTACCCAAATCAGTAAATTTCGTTTACCTTGCCATCACTTGATCCACAATGGCAGATCATTTTATTTTTTTCTATACTTGACCGACTAAATCTCTCCATATTGCATATATATGCATTGAAGCAAAAGGCCTAAATACTTCATTTGGTCATATTTGCACCAAAAACATTTGCGACTAAATCTTGTAATCCAGTTGTGTTTGTTAAGTCGGGTGAAGTTGATCGATCCCAATAATGTTACACATGTTGATTGCTTTCTCAAGCTATTGTATGAACCTCTCATTACAAGTTTTTCTGAGATTAAAAAACAATTAGGAATTGTTTTTTTGCGACTATTCTTAGAAGAAAAACTAAATTTTTTAGCTTTTAGAACAATTTTTGGCGTTAGGTGACAATATCAATTCTGTCCTAATTAATTGTAATCCAAGATTAATTCATAATTATTTTATAAAAGTATGTAGTAGATTTTAGCCACAAATAACAATTAGGCAATGTTTGAAATTTTTATCCCACTACTAATATATGTTACCACAACAATAATATGCTAAAATGATTTCAAACTTGCCTTTCAATATTTACAAAACGAACACAAAACTTAAAATAATTAGGTGAAAATAAATGACATAAAAACTACAACAACCATCAATTTGTAAAAGCAGCAAACAAACAACAAAACGGCACTCATTTCCAAGTCAATGAGGTGTAAGTAAGAAAGCAACGCACAAACAATAAACCAGCAAAAGATATTTAATAAAAATAACTCGAAAAACTCCACAGTAGTTTTCTGGATATACGTAAAGCTGTCAGAAACAATTGCTGCAGATACCACAGAGTTGCAGAAAACCCTCATTATAACCCCCAAACCCCCCTCTCCCTCTCCTCTCCATGAATATAAATTTTTACCCTTTTCCCTAATTCCTCCATTTTCAACCATGTTAAACTCTGCAATAACAACAAGAACAAGGTCCCCTTTTACCCAAACCCAATGGCAAGAGCTAGAACACCAAGCCCTAATTTACAAGTACTTAGTTACAGGAACTCCAATACCCTCGGAGCTCATTTTTTCAGTTAAAAGAAGCCTGGAATCTTCTCTAGCATCAAGAATCTTTCCCCATCAGTCAAGTAAGTGTGCAAAGATTCTGTCTTTTTTATGAAATTCGGGTCTTTTGACGGGT
The DNA here is from genome assembly GCA_948291685.1 of Euphorbia celastroides. Lineage (NCBI taxonomy): Eukaryota > Viridiplantae > Streptophyta > Magnoliopsida > Malpighiales > Euphorbiaceae > Euphorbia > Euphorbia celastroides. Next base: position 10,055 of record CAOJBJ010786986.1, read on the forward strand.
TTTCTGAAATAGGTTTTGCTTGTTTAGTCTTGTAAGTTGTAAGTGTGCAAAGATTCTTTCTTTTAATGAAATTCGGGTCGTTTGGCGGGTTATAAGTGTGCAAAGATTCTTTCTTTTTATGAAATTCGGTTCTTTTGACGGGTTTCCTTAAATGGATTTTGCTTGTTTAGTCAAGTGTGCAAAGATTCTTTCTTTTTGTGAAGTTCGGGTTATTTGACGGGTTTTCTGAAATGGGTTTTCTTTGTGTAGCCGGGTGGGGCTGTTTTCAGGTGGGTTACGGCAGAAAACCCGACCTGGAACCCGGAAGATGCAGGAGAACCGACGGGAAAAAATGGCGGTGCTCTAAAGAGGCGTACCCGGATTCTAAGTACTGCGAAAAACATATGCACAGAGGGAGAAATCGTTCAAGAAAGCCTGTGGAACAACTAACTAGTTCAACTCAAACTCAAACTAGTTCAATGTCCTTGTCTGCTTTGAACCCGGTTTCCATAAATAGAAACTCAAACCCGAACCCGTACCCGCTTTCTTCTTCTTCTTCGCCTTCTGCTAACTCGCCTTACTCTTCGCCTTACTCTTTTTCCCCTCTTTCTTCTTCTTCTGTGGAATCTGATTTGTTTCAGAATTCTACTGTCCGTACAAGTCCTTATCTTTACCCAAATTGTTCGAGTTCATCTTCAACTCAGAGGTTTGTTAATTTGCTTAAATTCATCTAATATATTGTTAATTAGTGTAATTAGTGATTGTGATGAATTAATCAGGCATTTCAATGGAATAAGAGAAGGATCAGACGAGAGAGCATTTTTCCCGGAATCATCAAGAACCATTCAAGATCCCTACAACACCATAACAAGGTGCAAAACTCGAAATTAGACTATTTTTTAGTTTACCTTCCATTAAACTGAAAAAATTAGATTTTTTTATATGTTCCAGTTCTAATTTGCATTTATATTTCGGTTTAGCAATTTGCCGATCAATACCAATTCCTACAAAAGCTTCAATCAATCCGTATTGGAGGCTCTTTCAGCCGAAGCAACCTCAAAACAACAACAACAACAAGACAACGATCATTGTTTCATTTTAGGCACCGATTTCAAGTCAACAGCAGCATTAGCAAGGCCAATGAAGACGGAAAAGGAATCCGAAACCCAGAAATCATTGCACCATTTCTTCGGCGAATCGTGGCTTGATCTTTCTTCTTCCAGCACATCAAGGCAGCAAACTGGTACCCAATTCACTAATCAGCGACTATAAGACTATGTTCTTTTCCACTTATTTTCGTTCAGTTT
>CAOJBJ010787046.1:0-10899 GCA_948291685.1 Euphorbia celastroides
TTATTGATTAATTCTTCAGCTTGTCACAAGCTCATATTTTTATGGACTCTCAAATGGTTACCTAGAACAACTAGGGTAAAAGACAAAATAACAAAACTAACTATTTCCCTTTCCTATTCTAGAATACTCTAGAGAGCTACAGCCTACACACATACCATAACTAACTATGCCCTAACAGCTCTTTAGAGAATAATAGTGAAGATAATTCGATTGGTAATTCTATTCTAGCAAAAAATAACCAGGTACGTGATGTTCACTTAGCTTATATATGACTACCTTTATGTAAGAAATATAGTGAAGTGGCAGATCATGAGAGCATGTATATTTTATTAAACCTAGCTTTCTTTTGGACTTGCATGGTCCAAGGTTAAATGTAGCCTCGACGACAATGGAGTTCTAGTGTTGATACCTATACCTGGTTGATGAAGTCCTCTCGTTGTGTCTCCTCATATCAAATACTTTTAAGATTTTCCAAGTACAACTTTCTTGATTACATGCTCCAACAAAAGCTGGACAGGGTATCTTACTTGTATGATGGATAATGTGAAGGCTTAGTCTGTTTCCTTCTTTTATTCAGATAATCCATATGATACTGCTGATAAGTGGCTTCTCAAAGAGAATCTCCCTCTCGCATATCGTCAACAAATCGTTGAGTTCATACTTCAAAATTCTGGACAAAGAGATGTGACCCTTGATTCGTCGTTTCGTGACCCATTTACTGGAGGTAAGCTTAGCCACTTTTCTGTGCCATGCCTATTTCACAAATTCTGTTCTCATTTCTATGATGCCATCTCCTTGCTTCATAGTATGACTTTCTCTCCTTTTTATCTCAGCAAATGCTTATGTTCCTGGACAGAATTCCAACATGTCTGGTATGCCCCTAATGACTGAATTATGATTTCAACTTTTTTTAGTACTAGTGGGTTTTCGCTCAAGTAGTGGAAGGGTGAGATTGATCTAATGCCTTGTTCATAAAACAGCTGTTTCAACAAAGCCTGCTTTCAAGCATATACCCAAGGTACGGCGAAACTTTTGTTAAGTGTGTTGGTCTGAAAATATGTTGTTTTGCTTCGGTGAAATACCTGAAGTAAGGCATTTAATGTCAATAATGTAGGTTCTCATGAAATTGATATTGTGTTTCTGGAAGATGCAAAATTTTCTACCTAGAAAGAGCAAGTGGCATGTTTTACTTGTCGGATTTTTATCTTTTTCTCAAAATTCAATGATGCTGGAATGGTTAAATAATGTTTTTTCACTGCTCTTAAGTCTCTTATCTGTCTGTAATTTTTGGTATATGTGATTTCAGAAAGGAATGCTAGTTTTTGATGTGGCACCATATGATGGGATTATGAAGAAGTTAAATGAGTTCAACAGTACTCTGCTGTCTGATCCAGTAAGCTGTTCTATATCTGCATTATTTTTGCTTGTTTTTTTTCACCATTTCGACTAATTTTTTTCATAAGGAGGTTATTATCTGATAGGAATTAGTTAATTTTCTAGGCGTAGAATAGTCAATTAAATAAAGAATTATGTGTTAGGGTTTAGTGATTTAGGGGATATAAAAGGACAGCTTTTGGTAGTTTTGGTATTTTTGTGGAGAGGACAGCTTTTGGTATTTTTTGTGGTTTGGGTCTTGATCACAGATTGAGAAGGGGCGCAGCCCTGGGAGGAGCAATTTATGCTCTTGGTATCTTGTTTTTGACAGTGTCTCTTGCTTAGCTTTGTTTCCTCCTGAATTCAGTTGTTAATTTTGCTACTGTTCATTGGGTTTGAGCATTATACAGTCAAGTTTCTATTTCGATTCTATCTCTATATTCGCTTTCTATCATTGTCTTACTTTTTTTCATGCCTGAAGGATCAAAAGAGCTTGGCTTTGTCGGAGTCTGACCTATCCAAAGTTGGTGGAGTCATTAAAGTTCTGAAGGACACTTCGCATTATCATTCTAGTAAATTCAATGATGCAGACATTCATTTGTTGCTGACTTTACTAAAATCTTGGCCTGTAGCAATGGTGTTTCCAGGTTAGTTTGCATGTATTTCCAAGAGTTTAATTTGTAAACTTTTCTTGTCAGCAACTTTATGTGGTGCTTGATACTGTTAAATGAAGAATTCTGTTGAGCAATTATTCTTGAGCATGGAAAATAAGTTACCTGTATTTTACTGCTGGTATGTTTTGCAATTAACAAAGATAAGTTTCTTAGTTAGCAAAGATAGTTTACAAGCTGATAGCTTTCTTGTGGTTCTTTTATTAATTGGCTTCGCTGTTGACTATGCCAGAAGAAGGAATCCCCTTTATATGCATGAAAATACAACCACCTGGTTGTTTTAGCCTTTTATGATGTTATTGATATCACAATGATGACTATTATGAAATTCACTCAGTTGTACCTTTTATGCAGTCATTGATATCTTGAGGTTGATTGTCTTGCATCCACATGGAGCAAGCTTGATCGTAAAGCTTCTTGATGATAAAAACGGTATAGTTATATAATGGTTGGGTTCTTTTTCTATTGTAAGTTTAAATTTTAATTTCCTTGTGGATTTTCTTGTATGCTACCAGACATATTGATGGAGATGATCAAGAAAATTACAACAGATTCTGCTCTGCCTTCAAACCTTTTGACTAGCATTCGTTTGGTGACGAACTTATTCAAGAATTCATCTTTCCACAACTGGCTATTGATGCGTCGAAGTGAGGTAAATGGTGATATTTCTTTGCTAAGATTAAAGATTCCTCATTCTACGTTCATTTCTGCTGGCAATTATTTTATGATATTTTGAACATGCAAAAATGAAGTTCTGCTAATTTTACAGATTCTTGATGTGTTTTCGAGTTGCTATTCATCACCAAATAAGAATTTGCAGTTGGCTTATTCTACCATGATACTCAAGTAAGTAATTATCTCCATTTCACTTATTACATGTAGCCAAATACAAAGCACATTTCCATAATGTATATATAACCATTTAGAACAGTAGGTTTTTAACAATCCATTTTCAGTGAACATTGTTTCCCCCTTTTTAGCCACTGTTTGTTTATTTTGCAGCTATGCAGTATTGTTAATAGAAAAAAGGGACAAAGAAGGTCAATCGCAAGTACTTTCATCAGCTCTCGAGGTATGCTCTGTTGTCGATGTGATTTATTAATAATTTCTGCCCACAGGAGTACAGATTGCTGTCGATGCAATTTATGAATAATTTCCTTAGCTTATACCATAAAAGATGTAATGAGTAAATTGTTTTAGATATATGATGCTATGATATTTGTTTTCCTTACAGATTGCAGAAGAGGAAAATCTAGAGGCTGATACGAAATTTCGAGCTTTAGTTGTGATTGGATCATTGGTATGTTCTTTGGATATTTATTGTGTTACAGGCTACATTATTTTGGGTATGCTATCTATTGTTTGGCTATAATCACTCTATATCCTGTTACAGATGCTCGATGGACTTGTGAAACAAATAGCAATGGATTTCGATGTGAAGAACATCGCCAAAACAGCCAAGGCATCTCGAGAAATCAAGATTGCTGAGGTCGGAGCTGATATTGAAATTCTAACCAAGCAGAACTGAATCTCTTAAACTCCAGTTAAGTAAGTTCTCATCACTGAAATGTTTTTTTTTTTATAATGAGTCGATCAATAAGGTTCCTATTTTACTACATATATGCACTACTTATCATCATCTGGAAAAATGGCAACTTTTAAAGCCTTCGGCTTTTAGAGTTCAATTAATCTCTCTCCATTTTTTTCGTTTCCATTTCTTGTTCATTACATCAAGTAAATGTATTTTCTGATTTGTCTCCACTGAAACCTTTGATCGGAAATTTTCTGTAGCAATAAGTTAAAAGTTTCATTTACTTTTCTTTTTTTCATTTGTAGGTTCAGTGCATTAGAAGAGACTCTTGGAAGTCAGTCAACGGCTTGAATGGGTTTGAGTAGCAATGGAAAAGCACAGTGATGGTAGCTAGAGTTGTATGAAAGAGCAACATCGATTTGTTTTAAAATGTCTGGTTGTTTTAGGGGGAGAATATCTTCCGGGATCTTATGATACATTAACTTTGCACCATTCTGGATTATCATCTTAAACAAAACGGAGACTTGTAAAGGCGAGAAGAAAATCCAATCCTTGAGCTTGTATCATACACAAATTTGAGTAAAATGACAGAATGAATTACGAAAGGTTCTATAATCATCTTCTGGATTAACTCAAGTTTTCGGCTGCATAAACGACACTATATATACTGCATGTATGTATTATGAAACTGTAGAATGTGATAAAACAAGAAAAATCACTTCCATTTTGCATAGAATCTTTCATCACTCCACATCAACATTCGATTCAACTTAATCCTCACATCTCTCTCCTTCAAATGCAAGTGCCTCGGCACAATTCTCGTCCTCAAACCAAACCCGAAATACTGAGGAAACTCTTTCAATTCCGCCATACTCCTCCCCATATCCCGCAACAAGTACTCGAGCTTCGGCCTCAAATTGTTCTCAACACTATACCGAAACATTGCAGGAATTCTCGCACCAAAAATCGCAGCCTCATCTTGAGAAAACCCAACACTCCTCAAAAACTCGATTTTCGATTCCAGTTTCGCCACTCTAGTATTCAAAAGATGCGAATTTGACTTACTGGGGACGTTCAATTTGGGCACCTTAAGCTTCCTAAGGTAATCAAGTGTAGGCTTAAGGCAGTAATCAACATCAGCAAGTAGCAATTGGGGACAGTTAATTATAAAAGCTCGGGATTGTTCAGCTGAGGCATTCAAATCAGAGGCCAAGAACTCGAGAAGGGGCTCGATTTCGGAGAAATCGAATTGGGGGGAGAGCAATTCAGGGCAAAGGGTGGTGAGTCTGGGGAAATCGGAGTCCTTGAAGCCCTTTGATTTGAAGGAATGGAGGGCGGAGATGACGTGGGAAATGGCGTCGGATGAGGGGAGTTTGTGGGGTTTAAGGTTGGGGGGAAGAACACCAATGGCTTTGAGGTATCGGATGTTCTGTTGGTTGGTTGTGTGGAATTTGAGGTAGTAGGGAGGGTCTGGGAATTGGAGGGATTTGGAGGGGGAATAAGAGGGAAGTGAAAGAGAGTAAAGCATTGTTTTTGGTTTGTTGTTTGGGTTTGTTTTGGTGGGAATTTGAGATTAAAGTGGAAAGTGAGGAAAAGTTGTGTGGTCACTGTTTCTTATACTTCGTATAAAGATAGGGTTTTGTCTCTTTTTGGGTAATTTGAGTCTTGCTATTGGAGAAATGTAATTGGTTTTAGGGGTGAGAAAAACTCGGTTCAACCGGACCGAATCGAACTGAATTGGTCCATATAAGTTTTACCAAACCGAATAAAAATTATAATAGAATCTGAATTAAACTTAATTGTAGTTATTTTTTGTAGTAAATTTATAACGAAAAATTTGATATTTCGTAAAATTATAATCAAATTCGGTAATTTGATTGAAACAATTCGGTTCGGTTTGGTTGAACCGAATCTGCTCACCCCTAATTGGTTTAATTGGGTTTGAACTTGCAATTTATAGTGATGAAGAGAAATTCAACGTGAGGAGGATTTGCTCTAATTGAGGCTAACCGAATTAGTGATAATTTTTGTGATTATTGTTATATATGAAATGGACGTTGCCTATAACTAATAATTTTGTCTCCCAAACAAGTAAAAACAAGTAAAACAGTCGTGACAAATATGCATAACGTGTTGATATTAATATGGAAAAAGATGGCTATTGGAAGATTTGCCTCAGATTTGCTTTTTGAAAATCTATTATAAATCTTTTCGCATAAATTTTAGTTTTGGGAAATAGCTGTAAGAGCTATTAAGTTATTAGTACAGAAGACTAAATATAATGTTATAAAAAGCTAAAATATAATTTTACCAAAAGTTGGTGCTAACTTTTGGCTATAGAAGCAAAGCAATGCCAAACTGAACTAAAAAAATGTAAACAAAATTTGACTGTTGGCAACACAAATGGCTAAAGTGCATAACACAATAACTAGATAGATATAATCGGCATAACACAAAATCCAAAAACTTGTTTGTTTTCACACTGCCAAAATACTTAGAATTGTTGTTTAGTGCTGAAAAGCCAAAAAGACAGTTGTTGGAAACGCTATGAATGCCTACTAAGACTAAACCAAATTTAGGATTGCTTAGGTGAGTTATCACAAAAAGTCGTTGCTATTCCCAGCAATTATTAATGGTTGTTAGTTATTACATACGGGTTTTTTTTTTTTTATCTCTGAAGCAACTTTAAGCAGCTCGAATCCAATACATATACCAGTTACTTGGCGTACAAAACACAAAAGTTAGTTGTTATGAAACAACTCGTTCGCTATCGTTATCTAATAACTCGACTCATGTGACTATAACTTATTTTGGTTTAGGTTTTTCAAACTACAAACAAGCCAAAGAACAACACATGAGAACTTGGGACGGCTATACTAATCCTCAGCAAACTTTGTCTCAACCCGACACGAATCAGCTATAAATAAAGACCAATAACTGGAAAATAGAAAAGATATGCACAAACTCGAAAATAGTAAAGTGTATCGATGAAATTTTCTAACCAAAGAATGCAACACCAACACAAGAGATGGTTTACTAGGACTATGAATTTCGGACTCTACCCTTATTCGGGATTTTACATTAGTTCTAAGATAAGATAAGCTCAAATACAAAACACATTATCGGCATTATTGTTCTTCCTTTTGTACATTCTGATGGTACAACACAGATCTTCAGAATCTTCTGTCAACTTTATGCTCGGGTTTATAATCCGAATCGTCATTTATGCCAATTGCAACAATTCTTGACGTTTGATTTCGAATACTTTCACAAGCGCATCTTCAACAACCTAGAAATTAAAACCATATACATAAATAAATAAATAAATTCTCCTTAACAAATTGCCAAAACCGAAAATCAAATGTCTGAAAACTCAGGTTTTACTTTGTCTGGAGTTGAGGCACCGGATGTTACACCGATTGTAACGGGGCCTTCTGGAAGGAAGTTCTCTTTCTCAACCAATTCCCCATGCTATGTAAACAACACAAACCCGAGAATGAGGAAACAGTTTGAAACTGAAAATTGGTCATAGAAAAGAAGTAGAACCTATACTTACATTCAACTTATAAGCGATTTTGTTTCCTGGACCGATTCTCTTTTCAGTGTCGACCCAATATGAAGGAATTCCACGCAATTCTGCAATTTCTTGGAGGTGTGAAGTGTTGCTTGAGTTCCATCCACCAACAACTAGAATCAGATCCACCTTTTCCTCTACCAATTTATACATAGCATCTTGCCTCTCCTGTTATGTCCATAAACACAAATTATAGCAACCGAACAAATTCTACATTTTCTAAAATTTGATGTCAGACCGTCACTTGTTTGGAAATTTAACATAGTAATTCCTGCATAAAAGCTATTTCCACATTTATAACCATATAAAAGCCTAAACAAGAAAAACCATAAGAGAGGGGGATTACTTGAGTAGCATCACAAATGGTGTTGAAGCTAATAAAGTGATCATTAACATTTTCGACACCATATTTCTGCATCATGGTCTTTTCCGCCAATTTTCCTGAGAGAAAAAAAGCAAATCAAGGAACAATTAGATTAAGTATAAAACGCATAACGTTCACAAAAGATGGTAAATCATAAAAGTATTAAAATATACCGATAGCTTCTGTTTCTCCCTTGAGCATTGTAGTTTGATTTGCAATACCGACTTTGACAAGGTCAACATCTGGATCAAATCCCTTGGAAACTGCCTTTTCAAATTTCTGAAAGCAATACAACATGCAACTCAAAATCTGCAGAAAATTCAACTACTTAGTCAAAATCATTTGAGAGAAAAGCCTTACCTTAAGGAATGCTTCTTTTGTTGAGCTAGAACCATTAAGTTGACCACCAAGAATGTAATCACACACATACATCGCCTGCAAAATTGATAAAATGTCACCTTCTCGTGTTTTGGAAAAATAACTCAAGTTTTCATTGTCTTCAAACATAAAGCTTTATAACATACCTCATCCATATTCTTCACAATGATATACTCTCCAGCAAATGAAGCAGTAGCGATTGTTTCCTCGTGACTATATTTACCATGGATGATTGAAGTATAGTCTCCCTTCTTGTGCTTCTCAACCGTATTCCAGACCTTCACAGTTTCAAAAGGTGCTCAACATCTTAAAAAAAGATCTAAAAGCAGTAAACAAATAGATTGTCGACTCTCTATGAATAGATAAACAGATAGATACCTTAGACACCCAAGGGCAAGTAGTATCGACAATTTGAACATCCTTTTGGCTTAGAGTCAACATCTCATCTACTGAAGCTCCAAAAGCAGGCAAAATCACAACATCTCCTTTGTTCACAACTTCAAGTTGCTTTTCCCCTTCTGCAACGGGAATTGTCACAACTTCCATCTCTTCCAAATGCTGTCAAATGGAAATGATCAATTTTGTTAGCACTGATATCAAACTAGCTCCATATCCTGACTAAATTGAAGGTCTAGTGAACAACAGATCATATTAACCGAAACAAATGATGGTAAAAAAAAGAAAGCAGAAAAAACTCTCAAGTTTTACAGATTGAAAAGCCCTTGATTGAAAGTAAGGATCGAAACAGCTTTTACCATACGTTGTAAGTGATTATCTAGCAAGATCCTAATTCAGAGTTAAGACTAATAATTGTAAACAGTAATCTTATGCTACCACAGTTGATTCACCAGAATATTGAAATCCAAGAGCAATAATTGGATATGAACAAACCTTGTTTACAGTTGGATTATGAATAACTTCATTGGTAATCCAAATCTTATCTTCGGGAAATTGCTTTCTAGCTTCATAAGCAATCTGCACAGCTCGTTCAACGCCCCAGCAAAATCCATAAGCTTCAGCCAATTTCACAGTAACATTCCCCCAAGTGTGTTCATTCCCGTTTTCCTTCAAAGTCTTGATAATATAACCTGAAAACCCCAAAACACAAATCAACAACACTCCAACTCCAAAAAAACCAAACAAAATCCAAAATCAAACTCCACAGAACTCCAATCGCAAAACACAAAAGTTCAATTACTCGTGTATTCTTGATTCATGAGCTCCAAGGTCTCCTCCTTGCGTCCGAATCCTCTCCGATTGTAATTCTTGCTCCGAGTCAAGTTATGCCGGAAGACCTTGGCGTCGAAATCGGAGTCACCGGAGATCGACGGCGAAGCGGAGTCGCCGGCGGAGCATCGGATGGAGATCGATTTACGGGGGAAATGAGGGACGAGCTTGTCGCGGGAAAAGATATCGGGGCGGAGAGAGAGGCGGCAGAGTTGGAGAGAAATGGCCATGGCTCGCCGGAGAAGACAAGAGACGGTGGTCAATTATGCGGAGGGGAAAAACTAGTGGACTCAGCAGAATAGATGGGTTTTTATTGTGTTTTTTTGGTAACTACATTATTTGAGATAACTTATTTAAATAATGTGAAAATTGTGGATTTTGTATTACAAAATGATTTTTGGCATTTTGCTAGGAAGAATCAAATGTATTTTTTTTTAGTATATATTATATAGTTGTTATTATTTGTTATCCCCGTTGTGGCTCGTAATATTTACTATAGCAATTAAATTTGGTTTGAATATATAATTGTCTTTATAAATTTGTTCAAAATATATTATTGTCTTATAAAACTTTTAAAAATATTTTTTTGTACCGCTTCAACTTACACCCTCGGCAATTTATAAAATTGTGTCAGTTTGTTTTTTAATTATCATGTGTTGATTTTTTATTAATTTAACTTTTCAAATACGTCAATTTCTCTCTTCATCGAACTTTTTTTTGACACATACATTGTTAAAGAAAAATTAATGTGTTTTTGTAAATTAAAACGATAAACTAATACAATTTCACAATTTAAGAGGCAAACTAATATGCCATTTTGCAAGTAATTTTGTAAAGAAATATTTTTGAAAATTCAATGAAACAATAAGACATCATGGACAAGTTTGGACAATCCTAGCATGCTTGGCAACTAACTCTTTATTTGCTAAACAATAAAAAGTAATCTCATAATTTTTCTCATTTATTGCCACGATATGGTATGGTATATGTAAATGATATTTGAGCAATAAATTAAGACTAAAATATTTTTAGTTCCGAAAAATATTTTTTAGAGGAGTTTGAAATAATAACTTCCAGTTTTTTTTCAAAAAAATTGTAACGATAAATAACAACTTCAATAACACCTCAATCAAATATGCTCTTACGTGAAGCGAATAAAACAAATATTCAGATACTTAAATGGTATATAATAAATGTGTTGTAAATTCCAAAGAAGCATTAGTCACATGGCGACCATGTCTTATTCTTTTATTTATTTATTCTACTAATAGTTGGTAATAAGTCTCACTTGGCGAGCTCAACGATAATTATATTAGTAATACTTATGGCAAGATATTTTAATTATATTATATTTATATTCTATTGAATTCAATACGAACACTTATTTTGACCAATGGACTAAGAAAAGAATTCTTTTCTTGACCAAATAAATGCTAAATAAAATATGTATTTTATTAAGACTATAATCTAAATGATTTAGGTGGCTGCTGCCATTAAATTTTCAAATAAAAATTACTTGCAGTCAAAATTTTGGAAAAATTTAAAAGTTGCATACGTTAGATTACAAAAATAAAATAAGATGCATTTGTTGACTTTTAGAAAAAAATAGACTATTTTGATATGATATGGTTATATTGTTTGATTTACGAGAGAATGACACAGAATGTTGATTAAGATCTAAACTGACGTAATTAAGAAATCGTTTTGTTAATTGTGTTTAATTATTAGTATTTTATTTGATTTTTTTACTAGTATTAATTAAGAACAATATAATGGTTCT
>CAOJBJ010787076.1:0-18121 GCA_948291685.1 Euphorbia celastroides
GAGGAGAGGCAGCAAGTGCATATAATGCTACAGTGATCCAACAAACCTCCATGAAGTTGCGAATACCATGATGAAATTCAGTTGGATATTTCTCATTAATGACCATCAAGATCTTCTTCACCCAGCTTCCTGAAAAAAAAAATGTTATAGAACTTAAAAAGCAGAGCACTCCATAATAACAACAACCCGATATTGAGCAAAACCATGGCATAAGCAAACAGATGCCCCAGCATCTAGAAAAAATAAACAACTATGTAAGCTCAAGCTTAACAACAGATGCACTTATACAAAAGAATGCACTTAGATAACCTTGGCAATAAAACTCTTAGCAGAAAGATACCAACAGTGTTCAAAAGAAACCTGATTCAGAAGGCGCTGAAATGTCATTTCTCAATGTCATTTTTGTACAAAATGAGAGAAGCCTCGCAACATGTTCAACAAGATTCTTCACTGGAACTGTCTTAATTATGGTTATCAAAGTACTACAACTTCTATCATCGGATGAACTGGCAATAAAGAGAAGTAAAAACAAATTCAGGACTATGATTAAAAATAAAAGGTGTCAGCAAGTTAAACTGAAGCTGGAAACAACAAGACAGTCAATACCTGTTGTCAAACAGAGATTCCAAAAACAAAAGCAAGAAATTTATGAATGTTGAACTCCTTTGAAAGTTCTAAAAGAACCCCAGCAACATCCCTATTGATGAAAAAAAAAGCAATTAAAAACGAGAAGCAGCATGTACAATAATCTTTGTTCTGAAATTGTTCAAACATGCAAGGTAATTAGAATTCTTCTTAGTTTCTATCAGAAACTCCAAAGCTTTCTTCGGGAATGCATCAATGGATTGCGACTGATAATAATTACACGAAAATAAATAAGTACATCGATGATCACAAACAAATAAGAATAACCAAAAGAACAAACCAACAGGAGAATGAAACTTTTCAAATTTCAAAAAAATAAATCATGGAGCATATAAAGCAAGGATCTTAATCACACAAAGCCCTTACGCAATTTAAAAATAGATATAGTTGGCAACCAAAGCTCTATTTTACATCATTAGATCGCATAGATAATATAGTTCAGTAACACCCTTTAATGTAATGGGAAATGCCAAGTTGTCTTTAAGATGGTGATATGAAATCAGAACAATATTGGCGAAGAGAATGAGAACATGTTTTTAGTCAAGTTAATACATGAATCGATATTATGATATGGAAGCCGCATGAACAACAAAAGGCAATGCAACAAATACATGGAAGTTAAATCGAAAAGAAACCAGCTGCAAATTTGATTCATTAAGTAGTACCTGAATAAGGTTAATTAGAGCCATAAATGAGAGCCGGTACCACTGCAAATCAGTTGCATCTTTTGCATCTTCTTGTGCCATCTCCGAAATAGAGCGAATCAAACTTTTCACAAGTTTAGGATCTAATGAAACTTTATTTGCCAGCAGACCAACAATCATCAAAGCACCAGCCTGCATTGGACAAGTTTCACACTTCACTCAATAGAAATCAGATTAATTGATTACAAACATTTGAGTATGTCTAAGCATGTGAGGAATTTCACTGAACTTCACCTTGTGATCAGAACTTCCTTTGCCAACAGGTTGAAGTCCAGAAACTAAGAAAGGAAGAATTCTCTTGACAGAATCACTTTGAACAACAGTCATAAAACCCAAAGCTTCAATAATTACTGCCGTACAAAAGCTGATGACAGGTCTTGAAGGTTGATATTTCTTTGTTGGAGATGCCTGGAGAAAAAATATTTAGCATCTTTTACACTCTGCCAATAGGCCCAAGACAGTAGTGAAACAATATTTATACCAAAAGAACTCACATAGTTGCACAAAGCCTCCAAAACTCCCATATCACGATGACATTGCTGCACTACAACTTTTCTGGGAAGTGGAGCACCGGAGACGTTAACGCCTTCCAAAAACTTCCATCTGCTATTTCTGCAGCACAAATACAAACAATCTTAGTATTTTTTAAGTCATGGCCATATTGTGCCACACTATCTCACAGAAATACACATACAAGGAAGCATCTTAATTACCTTGTATCAATTAACTGAACAATTCGAACAAAGGCGTGAGTGTCGTGATAAGGTAAGGCACATAAAATGAATTCCTCAGCATTGTATACATGAATCCTGATTTACCAAAAGTAGTCATTTTAACACATAAATAAGAACTAGCAGAATCCACGAAGCAAAAGTCAATAAAGTACTTACTTGTATCTCCGTATCAAATACTCGAGTGTCTTATGAGAAGCCGGTAGTTGAAGATGCCCCGAGAGTAACCGCAAGTATGAACTGATTGTTACATTGATACGATCATTTTCCTCCAGACGCATCAATTCTCTGTTCAAATCTTTACTTTTATCACTGAAGAGGTCATTCCTGTAGTTTCTAAAGCGTTCATCCAGACTTATAAGAACCTCTAAGCCTGAAATCAAAGCACATGAATCAACAAAATATTAGCTGAACTAGGCCCTGTTCTTTTGGACTGAAAAGAACTGAAGGGAACTGAAACTTAATGGTGGCAAAACTTATTGACCAAAACTTTATGTAAACTAATGGAACTAAAATTTATATCAAATGATTCTAAATTTAATAAGCTATATTCTTGTTAAAATTTATTGAAATTAAATGAATTGAATGCAACTTATTTAAATCTTAATGGAAACTTAATGAACCTGAACTAAACTGAACTGAAACCTAATGAGTCTGAACTGAACTTAACTTGTAACTTAATGAAAAATAAGTTGAAAAGAGCAGGGCCTTAGCTTGCATAAGCATAGGGATTCAAAACTGAGTTAAGGCATTTCAATTAAATTTCTCAATGAATTAAATTATATCTAAGCAGAAAAAGTACCGTAAAACGGACTAACCTGAAAGGGCAATGCTCAAAATAGTGTCTACATCGATATCAGCAGCCTCTTTGGCATCGAACAAGATAGAGGGGCGAGTGATGGGTCGTTTCGGGGGCTCCAAGTCGGTTTGTATGACGGACCTTATTGCTTCCAATTGAGAGGCTATACTGGTGGCCATGGTTTCTGAATTTCTCTATGAGAAAAGCTATCAAGCTTCAGAGAAAGATCAATTGGAAGAAATACTCTTCAAGAAAAGTTCTTCAAAGAAGAATTGGGTTTCGAATATTATGCGGGGACGATCGTTAATGGTGTTGTCTCCTGGCTCTGCTTAAACCCTAACCGAAAATACAGCGCCAAGCTTCAATTAACATACGTTGGAAAGTTTAGGGTTTTGAAACTGGTAAATATTGGCATGATCGAAGGGCATAATTGTCTTTTTCCATAAATTTCGTAATAAAAATATTTTACCCTATTTTTTGGACTTTTTTCATATTTTGTGTTTAGAACGTTATAATATAATTTCAAAATTTAATTGAAAGTTTTGGATTTTTTTTTTTTGTGTTCAGTTGATTGTAACATAAAATTTGTAAGTAGCAACAAAATTGTATTAGAGTAAAGTAAATCATTACTGCAATTACAACGTGTTGATGAAATAACAAATGTCAAAATTAAAAATTTAGTTTACATATATGTTAGGTGCATACTATAATGATAAGACAAGCTAGGTATTCATAAACTCATTGATAAAATTAATTTTAATGCTATAGTATTTTTATAATAAATAGTATAAGAATCCCATGATTACAATCTATATTTTGATGTATTGAAAATGTCACGAACTACATCAAGAAAAGAAAGATATACTCATCTTTACTCGTTTTATTTAGAATTACAAAACAAAGAGACTCCTCATTTATTATTTTTTGATTTAAATGTGATTTAAAACAGTGTACCAACTTTTTAAAAGTAGATAAATTTGTACATTTTTAGAATATTTTAATCTCAAATACTTCTTTTAAAAATAATTTTACAATTCAATGAGTTATATATCAAAATTTCAGGAATTATAAATTAAAAAGCCTAATTTTCAGAAATTTTCAGCTGCATTATGCAAATATATTAAAATTATATTTGAGAATAGGCACTGCAACCTTTTTTTGAAATTTTTTTTAAAAATGAATTAACTAACAATAATAAATTATACATCAAGTGCCTTATTACATACATGGGCCTGGGCCCATATACTTGTTAAAAAAGCCCAATCTCTGAGAGAAATAGAACACTGACACCACAGTCAAGAATCAAATCTTTGTCCTCAGTCTACTTGAATTCAAAAATTCGCTTTCCATTCTCCTCATAGATTCCGTATCTTCGATCCGAAATGGAAGGTCCTTTCAATTTCAGCTTGAATTTGCCTGAATCCTGCTAAAATCAACACAATGGAGTTCACTGATACTTACAAGCACACCGGCGCCTGTTGTTTCTCTCCCAACTCCCGATACATCGCCGTCGCCGTCGATTATCGCTTGGTGATCCGCGATACCTTGTCATTTAAGGTCATTTATCTCCTCCCCTGCGCTTTTTCCCCCAATTTCGATTCATTTTCCTGTTTTTGCGTAATTGAGGTTTAAAACGAGGGTTAGAAGTTTAGATTTGATTTGATCACTCAATGCCGATTCCCAACTCACTCAGATTAGCTTCAGTGTTGTGGTGTTTGATTTGTTTATCTGTGTTGTTCGATTGTGAGAAATTCTGGATTGTTTGAAGCAGGTGGTACAGTTGTTTTCATGCTTGGATAAGGTGAGCTATATTGAATGGGCGCAAGATTCAGAGTACATTCTCTGTGGTTTATTTAAGAGACCGATGATACAAGTCTGGTCACTGGCCCAACCAGATTGGACTTGCAAAATTGATGAAGGTCCAGCTGGTATTGCTTATGCTAGATGGAGTCCTGACAGTCGTCATATACTTACAACTTCAGATTTTCAGTTGCGTTTGACAGTTTGGTCGCTGGTGAACACAGCGTGTGTTCATGTGCAGTGGCCAAAACATGCTTCGAAAGGGATCTCTTTCACCAAAGATGGAAAGTTTGCTGCAATTTGCACCAGGCGGGATTGCAAGGACTATATAAATCTGTTGTCGTGCAATACGTGGGAGATTATGGGTACTTTTGCTGTGGATACGTTGGATTTGGCTGATATTGAATGGTCTCCAGATGATAGTGCTATAGTCATATGGGATTCATCTCTAGAGTACAAGGTACTGAGTTATCTTTATCCCTTACATGGAATAATGCCTTTTTTTACTGCAACTGCTTTTGAGTGTATTTGCAATCTTTCATGAAAGGTCATGAGCTTATGTTTAGGTGATTTGATTCAGGTTCTAATTTATTCCCCGGATGGAAGATGCTTGTTTAAGTATCAAGCATATGAAAGTGGACTGGGTGTGAAAAGTGTTGCTTGGTCTCCCTGTGGCCAGTTTTTAGCCGTGGGTAGTTATGATCAGATGTTGAGGGTTCTGAACCATCTTACATGGAAAACATTTGCTGAATTTATGCACTTATCTACAGTTCGTGCCCCTTGTTGTGCTCCTGTATTCAAGGTAATTGGCTTCTGTTGCTTTCTATGAAGTTTGTTGCTCTAAATTCACTGGTGATTAGTATCTCAGGTGTTTTTTGTGCTACTTTCGATTATAGGAAGTGGATGAGCCATTGCATCTTGATATGTCCGAACTATGTCTGAATGATGAGTTTCTCCCAGACAACCCTGGTTAGCACAATTTTTTTTGCAATTCCTGTTACATGGTTTTCATACACCGTCCTTTAGTCAATAATTTGATCTTTTTTTACCTCCTAAAAAAGATGTTGCAGAAGGACACTTTGGAGTTAAGTACGAGGTCATGGAACTACCCACTACATTGCCTTTCCAGAAACCTCCTGCTGATAAGCCCAACCCTAAACAAGGAATCGGTATGCCTAACTGATCAACTTACTTAAAAGCCTCTTGCTTAATATAGGGCCTTTTTGGGATTTTTGTTAATAGTTGTTGTCCCGAAAGTCAGTCTCACAAACTTTTCATAACGATACATTTTAGTCCTTTATGCTAATAAATTAAGAACCGTCAAAACTGTTTTCCCAGAACTAAAATCTGCTGCTTACTGGGAAAACAATTCCAAACAGACTCATAGTTTGTTTAAACTTTTTCGATAGGTCTCATGTCTTGGAGTAGCGACAGCCAGTATATCTGCACACGAAATGACAGCATGCCAACTACCCTTTGGATATGGGACATTCACCATCTCGAGCTTGCTGCTATTTTGGTGCAGAAGGAACCAGTCAGAGCCGCTGCATGGGACCCAACTTGTACTAGGCTTGTTCTATGCACTGGCAGCTCCCACTTGTATTTGTGGACTCCTTCTGGGGCTTACTGTGTGAGTAATCCTTTGCCTCAGTTTAATATAAATGATTTGAAATGGAATTTAGATGGAAGCTGTCTTCTCCTTAAGGACAAGGAGTTGTTCTGCTGCGCTGCTGTGCCCTTATTGCCAGAATCTAGTGAATATAGTTCAGATGATTGACAGTTTTTGTTATGTTGTGAAAGTACTTGGCTTGATGAGACTCCCACCTTGGCGGTTAAGTATCTAGAAGCTTGAATAGAATCTGCACTAACTGCATCAGTATGACATGTGTAATTTCTGATCAAATACGAACTTTTTGTCTATATAATTCAGTTTTTGTATGCGGTATATGTTTGTTTTTCGGATTTGAAAGACCAGTACTACTTTCAAGGCACCATATTAGCAGTTTCGAGTTGGGTCGAGCTTTGTTTGTTGTGGGTTTGAGCAAAATGTCTATTTCGGGTTTGTCTTTTGGGGTCGGCTAACTTGGCATGAGAAATCAAGCATGAAAGTCAAAAAAGTGCAATATCTTGAAGCAACATTTGTACTTTTTCTTCATTAGTTGACATAAATTTTTTATGGAAACAAGCAACAGAAACATATTTGTCTGCAACTGCTTGGATTCATATAGCAAATGTAAGTTACACTTCAAACACTAAACTGAAAGTCGGTTAGACATTCACTAGGATAAAAACCATCAATTGTGCTTGAAGTTCTTGTTATTGCCGATGTTTTGGCAAATGTTAAAGGCCAAGAAAATGAAAATTTATGTTATTGCCTAACATGAAATACTATAACAGGCAAAAGACAAGCAGAAGTTGAAACAAAATATAGATTTGGTCATATAGATTAGTTATAAGACTATACCATCAATGAAGAGATGCCTTCGGCTTGTGGAATCTCATGTGCCGTACACTAATATTTTCATAATCTTAGCCAATTTGTCACATCAAGTGATCTTGTTCTGTTTATTAATTTTCAACTCTTTTATCTGGAAAAAGAATCTCATTTCAGTGCATGCCAACTATTCAGACAGCAATGTTAAAAACATTAAGTTATGTTGGAAATTACCAATTGAATGCAGTTCAATTGGCACATTTTCTTATATAAGTGAGAAGTTATGACCATTTGAGTTGAAAAATATGAGACTGTTGATCAATTATTGTAATATCGTATTAATGCACATTTCGAGATTGATCCAGTTGTTTTATATAAACTTTAGTTATCTATTACTAATTTGATAGTTCGCTAACATGTTAGTATAAGATATGGTTCACTTGAAATCATCATTTCTTCTAATCAATAACTAATTTGTTTCTTGTTATTTCATAAATTGCATATTCTTTGTAGAACTAGCAAAAAAAAGTAAATCTGAAAAAGCCAAAAGAGTAGTACAATAATTACCAGTGTATATGAAACTGATTATACCAGTCAAGCTATATTACTGTGGAAATGACATTATACATTATTACATTGAATGAATTTCAGCGTAGTACAATACCAAACAAAATATAGGGCAAGTCAAAATTGACTTCCTATCACCATTATTAGATTTCTTTAACTTTTTACAAGACATGTTTTTTACACCTTCTAGCGAACATTATTTGTTTTTTCATTCATTCAATCAAACACTTCTAAATTATTACCAATTTGATGTTAATATTATACACGTTCACTCAAGCTAATTTTAAATTCGAACCACCCGAACATAGAATTTTTTTAATGAAACATTGACTCGCCACAATTACTCGTGTAATTTAGATCAGATTTAAATATGATTGGAGCAAAATTACAGTGAATCGAATCAACAAATAAATAGTAAAAAGTTAAATACCAAGATTTTCTTTAATTAATTCCAAATGTCAATGGTTTCCTTCTGAATTTCAAAAAGTTCTTCCTAGTTCCTATCCCTTTACATTTGCAAAAAGGTATCATTTAACTCATTTCAACTTACAAAATTGTGCCATTTTGTTCCTTAAAAACCATGTGTTGGTTCACGATTGACTTAATTTTTCAAAATTGTCATCTAATCGATTAGAATTTGAAACAAAGAATTACAAAGTTCAAAGATTTATTTTAGACAAACTTAGGACAATGAGAAACCATAAAAAAATTTTACGAACGTGAGAAATTTTAGCCGTGCTTGTAAACATGCTTGCCAAAGTAAATTCATCAACCAAATCACGAATATTAGAATGATATAATGGACTTCGCCAAGTAAAATTGCAGTGGCAACAAATGTAAACGTAACTAGCAAGTGAATGACACTGAGGTTTCTACCTTTCAGCCTCGACCAAATTCCACCCTTTCTTCTCCAATCTCATTTTCTCCCCTTCTTTCTCTTCCAATTCCCTTCTTTGAAACACCAATCCAACTACAGATCATTAATCAAATTGCCTTCAACTTCACTCTTCTTCTTCGCTTTCAATCACCATTGCACCCCTTCAAGAACTTTGCTTTCACATTGACAATCACAAACCAATCATTCAATACCATCCGAGTTCTTTTGATTACGAGCGATAAAGAGTATATACAGGTTACCCATTACTCGTTTTTCTTGAATTTTGCTTAAATTCGATTGCTTTTTTGCTTTGCTTTGGTCTTGCTCCCCTATGCTTTGAGTATTGGTGTATAGGTGTTTGATTGAATGAGATGTTGATTTCTGGGTTGTGGGCTTGTGGTGACTATTGAATAAGGAATTGTTTATCTGAATTTTCAAACGCTAGGTCTTCTGCTGTTTGATTGAATGCTGTAATTTGTTCGTGATTCTTCATTTGAGTATTTGTCTATTTGAAATTGGTTGCCTTGTTTTGCTTCTTCTTCTCGTTGCTGGATTTGAATTTCGTTTGCTTTGTGGTTTTGCATTGTTTGAAAAACATGTGTTCCATTTGATTGACAAGTTGAGCATATCTGCAGAATCCTTATTCTCGTGTTGACAACATTGAACATGACCCGAAACGTGAGGAGAAAGTTGTCTGATTCCAGCAAAAGCAAGGAAATTATAGACACTGAGTCAGAAACCACAAAAACCGAGCTTGATTGGACACATTTACCCAATGACACAGTCATTCAACTATATTCCTATCTGAACTACAGAGACCGAGCTAGCTTGTCTTCAACATGCCAAACATTCAGATTACTCGGTTCCTCCCCTTGTTTATGGGACTCCCTCGATCTCAGGACCCACAAATTTAATACCGAAGCAGCAATCTCACTCTCTTCAAGATGCCAACATATAAGAAAACTCAGATTTCGGGGGGCAGAGTCGGCTAATTCAATCATTAGCCTCAAAGCAAGGGAGATTCGAGCAATCAGCATTGATTCCTGCCAGGAAATCACAGATGCTGCAATTTCGGTTTTAGCTGCTCGACACGAGAGGCTCGAGAGTCTCGAACTTGGACCTTGTGAAAGGATCAGTAGTGATGCAATCAAAGCAATAGCCCTTTGCTGCCCCAAGCTGAAAAGGCTCCACCTTTCGGGGGTTAAAATTGTTCATTCGGATGCTGTAAATGCTTTGGCTAAGAAATGTGTAAACTTGATGGAGGTTGCATTTGTTGAATCGGATTCTGTTGATGAAGTGGCATTGGGGAATCTGGTTTCTGTTCGGTTTTTATCGGTTGCTGGAACGAGAAACATCAAATGGGGTTTGGCCTCTCAAGTTTGGAGTAAAATGCCCAATTTGGTGGGATTAGATGTGTCGAGAACCGATATTGGTTTGAGTTCTATCAGGAGATTGCTGGGTTCTTCTGAAAATTTGAAAGTCTTGTCCGTTCTTAACTGCCCTATTTTCAAAGCTGAAGTTGATAATGATTTAGAATACTTGTACAAAGGTAAAATAATATTAACCATACATAACAACATCTCGAAAGCAGTGGCCTCATTATTAGCCGACACTACTGAAATCAAGAGCAATCAGCTCTCTCATTGGAGGAAATCAAAGATAAAAAACGGCATTGTGTTGTGGATCGAAAAAGTACTTTCATATTCGCTTCTGAGAATAGCTGAGAACAACCCAAAAAATCTCGATACTTTCTGGCTGAATCAAGGGGCAAGATTACTGCTTTATTTATTGCAAAGCTCGGAAGAAGATGTACAAGAGAGAGCAGCCACTGCTATTGCTACATTTGTGGTCATTGATGATGAAATTGCCACCATTGATAGCCGAAGAGCAGAGGCTGTGATGCAAAATGGTGGCCTAAAGATGCTTTTGGACCTCTCAAAATCTCGCCTTGAAGGGCTACAGTCTGAAACAGCAAAGGTCAATGTAATTCCTCTGGTTGAAGAACTTTTTGTGCCATTTTATCTGATATCAATTGCTTGTTGTTGTTATGTAGGCGATAGCAAATTTGTCGGTTGATTCGAAATTAGCCAAGGGGATTGCTGAAATTGGAGGGATCGCTGTCCTTGCTGACCTGGCAAGGTCGATGAACCGATTGGTTGCTGAAGAGGCAGCTGGAGGCCTATGGAATCTTTCGGTTGGAGAAGAGCACAAGGTTAAAATCGACATTTTACTTGTTTTATAGCCTCAATTTTGGATCAATAACATTCTATTTGTCCTTATAGGGTGCCATTGCTGAGGCTGGTGGTATAAAAGCATTGGTGGATCTTATATTCAAGTGGCCCTCGAGCAATGATGCTGTTCTTGTATGCTTTTCATGTGTACTTTTGTTATTTAAGTTCCTACATTTTGTGACAATTGTGAATCGTTTTTGGTTTCTTCTTTGCAGGAACGAGCAGCTGGGGCGCTGGCCAATTTGGCAGCAGATGACAAATGCAGCTTGGAAGTTGCAATGGCGGGTGGGGTCCCTGCTCTGGTGATGCTCACTAAATCTTGCAAGTTTGAAGGAGTACAAGAGCAGGTTGGATTTGAAAACATGAAACTATAATCAAGTAGATTTGAAAGTTTGTTCTAGCTTTAGTTTAACATTTGGTTTCGGTTTTGGGTTTCGTTTATTTTATAAGGCGGCTCGAGCACTGGCAAATTTGGCAGCTCATGGAGACAGCAACAACAACAATGCAGCTATCGGTCAAGAGCCAGGTGCACTTGAGGCGTTGGTCCAACTCACGTATTCTCAACAGGAAGGTGTAAGGTAATATTGAGATTCTCTCTTTTGTTTCGGCTTCTTGCAACAGTATATTAATCTGTCAAATAGTTGATGCCCATGTAGTTTATTTTCTCAAATTTGGATGCTTCTGTTCATGGAATGCTGTGTACTTGTTGCGAAACAGACATGAAGCTGCAGGTGCATTATGGAACTTATCATTTGATGACAGAAATCGGGAAGCAATTGCTGAATCAGGTGGCATCGTGGCCTTGGTACGGCATTGAAACTTTATAACATCTAAGGGCTCATTTGGTTGGCCAAACAACAATTCCGTGGAATAGGAATGGTAACGAATGCTAAAAGAAAGGCAAAAGAAACTGATGGAGCATTTGTTAGGATCCATCACTTGGCAGAATAGTTATTCTTAGTTAGTATAAATCACATGAAATAACTATTCATTAGGAATAGTTGTTCCATGCAATCTATAATAGCTAGGAATAGCTATTCCGCCCAGCGATGGATTCCTGACAGATATTCTATCATTTTGTAACATTTTGTTTTGTTTTTTCTTCTATTCCTCGGAATAGTTGTTCCGTCAACCAAATGAGCTCTGAGTTCTTCTCTGTTTTTCCTAAAATCATTTTCAATGTAATTATTGTATTAGGTTTCTCTTGCACAATCTTGCTCGAATTCCTCTCAAGGTCTTCAAGAAAGGGCGGCCGGTGCACTTTGGGGATTATCAGTTTCCGAAGCTAATTGGTAAAGCACTGTCGTTTCTTCCTTTTATTGTTTACATTTTACGTCTCAATTCACATCTTTCAATATGTTATAGCACACTTCATTTGAAAGAGTTGCATTTTGTGATCACAATTTCCCCTACTAATGTGTTTCGTCGCTAATTGTCAGTGTCGCCATTGGACAAGCCGGCGGTGTAGCTCCACTCATATCATTAGCTCGATCGGAAATTGCAGTAAGCTTCCATTAAACTCGGATGAACTCATATAAAACCAAATTATTTCTCAATATAGTTTAGTTAAGGGGATTTGTGTTGCTAAATTCAGTCGAAAATTGTTTGGTGTAGTCGGTACAAAAAACAAAAATACCCTTAAAACTGACTGTAGGGAAAAAATTTAACGCGGACATTTTACAAAAACGCCCGCACTGGTACATGAGTTTTCAGAAAACGCGCATACCGATGGAAGGGTGTTCTCGGAAAACTCCCCTCCAAAACTTTTATATTTTCGTATTTTATTTTAGTTTCATCTTTATTTTGAATTTTGTGTAGTTTCAAATGCATGTGATTTAAAGTGAATTAGTGTTTATATTAAAGATTTGTTGATAAAAATTGTGGGTTTTAAGGATTTAATAGAAGGAACAATTTTGACTTTTGGGCCGGCAACATTAAGTTTAGCGCCACCCCAAATTACTCGAAATGACAATTCAGCTTCTCATTAAACGATTGAGATCGAAAGGAAGAGACAGCAAAAAAAAAGTTAATCGGGGGTAAAAATGTAATTTTCAGGATGTCCACGAGACCGCCGCCGGTGCTCTATGGAATCTGGCCTTCAACCCCGCCAACGCCGCCCGCATAGTGGAAGACGGAGGCGTCGCAACTCTCGTCAATCTCTGCACTCTCTCGGCCTCCAAAATGGCGCGCTTCATGGCCGCCCTAGCTCTGGCCTACATCTTCGACGGAAGGTACACAAACAATCCAGATTTTCCCGCCTTTTTCCGCTCAAATTTTGACAATCGAGTGTTGTATTCGCAGAATGGAAGAGATTCCGAGTGTAACCTCTGGTTGGGTCAAGAGAATCGCATTGAGGAACATCGAAGCTTTTGTGCGTTCGTTTTCCGATTTGCAGACTTTCGCCGCCGGTGCCACGTCATCGGCCCCGGCTGCGCTTACTCAAGTGGCGGAGGCGACTCGTATACCGGAAGCTGGCCTTCTTCGTTGCAGGTTTGCTTTTTGTGCCCGAAATTTGTAGGATTTAGGTGTCGAGTTTTGAGTTCTGTATTTTGTTTATCAGTGAAGCGGAGATTGCTAGATTTGTTGCGATGCTGAAGAACAATTCTTCTGTGCTCAAGGCGTGTTCGGCTTTTGCTCTTCTCCAGGTCACATCTTCATTTCGGTCTTATTAAGTTTCACTAAATTTTAGAAAAAAAAGTTTAAATTTCAATAAATTTTGATTAATTTCACATAAATTTTAGTTCCATTCTTTTGGACCGAACGAGGGATAGTAAAATTGAACTGAATAAACTAAACTAAATTGAAACTTGATAGTGATAGGATGAAAGTTATCGATTGAAATTTAGTGAAATTTGTCGAAATTTAATGGAATTAAAATTTATATCAAATTTAACGAGCTTTAAACTTATTTGAAATTTAATGAACTCGATGCAACTTAGTTGAAACTTAACAAAAACTTAATGAATTTAAACTGAACTTAAACGAATTGAATTGAATGAGTAATAAGTTGTAAAGAGTTGGGCCTTAGTTCCATTAAGTTTCAGTCAATAAATTTCAGATCTGAAGTTTAATATGGCTCTTTCTGAAACTTTTCGGTTATTGCAACTGTGAAACAGTTTACAATGCCTGGAGGACGGCACGCTCAGCACCACACGAGTCTCTTGCGATGTGTAGGGGCGCCGAGGGTCTTAAGAGCCACAGCTGCAGCAGCATCGGCTCCTATCGAAACTAAAGTATTTGCAAAAATCGTGCTTCGAAATCTGCATCAAAATCATTTACAAGCTACCTAGAGCCTGCATTATTTTCAAGCTGTATCATAACATTTGGTATAAAGTTTTGTTGCCTTGTTACAGAATGCTGAACGTTAGACAATGTAGTAAGTTAGCTAGTTTGAATTTTCGGGCTTTTAGTGAAAGCAGATTTTCGGTAGTGAAGTTGTCTGCAAATTGGTCGAGTTGAGGTGAATTAAGGTCGTAAATTATAGGCTTATAGCAAGTTGAGATTGAGGTGGCAAGAAGACATTGTAAAGTTTCGGTTGTTCGAGTTCTTATAATGTATTTGTTGTGCTGATATGGTATAGAATTGGCATTTTTGTGATAGGGTTCACTGCATAAATGGAACTAATGGAGATTAGAACTCGAACAATTTTGCACCTTATTGACTGTGTTGGAAGTCGAAACCTTGTGTAAGAAGCAATGCAAGAAAATGAAAGCCCATTAGCATCATTGCTAGTGAAGTAGTGACTTATTAGTTAATTTTGTCATACTCATTTTTATAACTTGGATTTTTAAGTATTGTGTTTTGAATACATTAAAGAGAAATTAAATTAAAAAAATAGCTACTAAAAATCGACATACATAATAATATTTAAATGGAAGACACAGGAGAGAACGTTGTAGTGGAGATGTTATATATAATTCCTCAAGCACTGATGATATTAATAGTTATCAAGTTTATCCGATGATAAGTTATGGGTTGACGTGAGTTTATTCTAGTCATATATAATTTAGATGACTATAAAGATTTGGCAACGCAAACCGAGTAAGTGAAAGAATACTGAAGTTAAAATACTATTAAATACACATGTTACGAAGAATGTAAACTTTTTGCTATGATTAACCTGAAGAAAATTATTATTTCAATTCATATACAAAAATATTATTATATTGATGTATAATGTTAACCATTCTATTACATATTATCGTCATATGGATTACATTATAGTAAGACTCCATTTGTATATGTGCATACTATTTTGGGTTTTTTATATAATTGACAATAATTTTTATAAACATTATTTAATTGAATATTATTAATAGAATATGATATATATACACACACTTTGCGCTGTCAAATGTCAATGTGCAAGTTTTTCTAGTTTGTATCAACAGCGTCTGGGTTTTTCACGTTGCTACTTTTAGCTATAATCGAATTCAAGTCAATCGTTTGATTCGAACGGTGCGATAATAAATTAAAGACATTGAAAATTATATATTTATTTTGATGTATTTAGAAATAGACTAATCCTTTATATTTGGTTGCACGTAACTGTGAACCTGTTATTCTGGTCTCAGTAATTAATGCTGATTCTCAACCATAATAAATTGAAGGCTATTCACTTAATGCCAAATAAGTGCTGTTAGGACAAATAAAATGGCTATTTATTTATTAGAATATAACAAAACGAGAAAAAACGTAAATAAGGATTTATTTTAAAACATATATATTGGTTACAAGTCTTGTTACTTGGAGTATGAATTCAAATTAACAAAAAATATAGAAATGGATTTCATAGCTTGTTTTAAGTATTGTTTAATTGCTTGTGACATATGGTCAAGTGTATTTCACATGTTACGTTATATTGTCTTAAAAGTATTGAAATTGCTTTTTAATAATGGATAGTAGACTGTTCAAGAAACCGGTGGTCTATTGAGTCCGCCCAAGCCCGTTATACATGGATCGGGTTTGGACATCATTTTTTTTATTTAGGTTCAGTTCGGTCCAAGCCCGTAAAAGCCCGCTCATATGTTGGGTTGGGCTTGGTTTTCATTTTAAAGTCCAAGTCCGGTCCAGTCTGGCCCGAATACTAATTTTATATAATATATTAATTAAATTTAAAATAATTATATTATTTTTTATCATAAAATGAAGATTACACATTATTTTAGTCTATAATTGTTTGATAATATCATGTTAAAATATAATAACATTCATTTTTGTACATTAATATTTTAATTTTTTATTAATTACATTTTTCTAGATTTTTTTTAAAAAATAATATTTTATATTGAACGGGTTAGGTTGGGTTTGGAATTGAACATTAAAACTCAAGCCCCGTCCGACCCAACCCTGCATATAAATTTTATGAGCCGGATTGAGTTTGGGTAGAATTTTTCAAAAACCGGCCCGACCAAACTCGGTTCAAACACGCCCAGCCTGGAGGTCTAAAAGATAGGCAAATTAAAAACAAACTAAAAAATTATATCGTGGATATGAAAATGGTTTGATATGTTATCTAACAAGAAAATTTAAAAAATTCAAAATATATAGGACCCCTTGAAAAGACATATGTAGACGAGTACAAGGACAATAAATTAGGTAAAAAATTATGAAGAAATGGATTGATTTATCTAGTAGCTATTTGATTGTTTGTGGATTTCTTGGTGTCGTTTTATTGTGCTTTGTTGATAAATTTGTTCAAGTACATTATTGTCCACTTGACTCTTTTTATACTATATTTGAATAAAAATTGTGAAATTTTGCTCGTATAGCATTACTTGATCTACGTAATTGAAATTATAGAGATATTTTTCATTACGGTTTAGTATATCGGGACCTCCCTGGGATTGTTTCAATTTATCCCTTACTCTCCTGAATTTTCAAGTATGTCTTTCACCTTCTCAAACTTGTCTAAACCGCACCTCCAACCTCTCTAAAACTGACGTGGTGCTGATGTGGTAAGAAATTGAAAAGTCAAGAGAGTGGATACTAAATATACTCGTACCCGTTTCTTAAAACTCATATACCCGGTTGTTAAAAACTTCAAGTAAAAAGGACTGCCATCGGAAACCGTCGCTGCCGCAGTGGAGAAGCCAGTCCGACCAAATTCCTTGCCGTCATATATTCCACAGTCCCGTGAAATTTTGAAATAGAAATTGAAAGAAAGAATCAATATCAAAATCCAAAATTTCCAAGCAAGTAATTCAAACGAGATGGCGTAGATCGAAATTTCAAGCTATCCATTCAAACAATTCTGCAGAAATAAATCAATTTCAGCGAAAGATACGGCGTTTCGGTTCCAATTTCTTTGGCCAATTCTGCATCGCCATTTGTCTTCTTCATGTAGAATATATACTCCTTTAACCTTGTTTTATATATATCTCCCATTGAATTGCTTCTTGTGCTTACTTTCAATCAATAGCCGATAATTAAAGTGAACATCAATTTTACTCCCGTTGTAGAAAAATAGCCTAATTTCGCTTCTGTCATAGAACTGTAGTTCGATTTTGTCATTTTCTAAGTAAATGCGGCAAAAACGAAGGCTAAATTGAGTCGAAAAGAAATGGAAGTGCGAACGCTGCTCTATGAAATACGCTGTGCAGTAAGATTGGCCGGCGATGACATCGACGGCGGTTTTCTTCCGACCGAAGCATTGCACCGATTTGGTCGCCGGCGTGGAGAGGGAGTGGTCATTGGGATTGGCGCTGGGCAGGGAATGGTTGGCGGTGGAGAGGATAATGAATTAGGGATTTGGATTTCGGCATAATTTTTTGAAATTTAGAAAATTGAAGGATTTACCATGTGTCGTCTTACGATTTGCTTGACTTTTTCAACAGTTGCTGATTTGGCGCGCGTGTATCACACCTTCGTGTGTGTGACTAGGGCTGTAAACGAACTGAACAGTTCAAGCTCGGATCGGTGTTCGGCTCGGCTCGATTCATTAACTAAATGAACAGTTCATAAACAATTTTTTAAGCTCGATTTATAAATAAACATAAACATGAACAAGGCAAAGCTCAACTCGAAAACTCGTGAACAAGCTCTGTTAGGTCCCAAACAGGTTGAGAAATTGGTCAGAGGGAGTGAATGACCCTTTTTGCGGAAACGTGGTTTACTTAAAAACTTTGCTCAAGAATCCGGAATCTTAACTGAATCCGGATCAAGTGAAACTATGAGCTTTTAACTAAAGTTTTAACACAATCAATTTTTATCCTGGTTCGGCCAAGCCTACTCCAGTCCCCAGAACTCCTGTTGGGCTTTAATTCACTATTCAATTCCTTTCAAGGGCAGGAATTAAGCCGTTTACAATTTGTCTCCGAAGAAATCCTTCTTC